>JASKGM010014739.1:0-34094 GCA_034509205.1 Ceratonia siliqua
TATTCTTAAAAATTGCCATAGTTGCTAAAAAAAAAAGAAACCTAAAGTTCTCGGCATTCTTGTGACATTATCTTTTCTTAATTTAAATTTTTTATTAAATAGTGAAATCTACATTTTTGAATTTAATAATTAATTTTTTTAAAAAAATTATTGAGAAAGAAGTTGTATGAAGAATTTAGGTTATGAGTCGACTTGGTAAAATCAGTCAGCGAGAGGAGGGGAAGTAAGGAAGAAGGCAGAGAAGAGAATAATGGCATTTAGTGCGACAGTTGTCGGAGCCTTGCTCGGTTTGGGTACCCAGATGTACTCCAATGCCCTCCGTAAACTCCCTTACATGCGACGTAAGTTTCTACCCTTACTTTCTGTTTGGTTCCCGGGAATATTCTTTCTTTATCATTCTTCTTTCATGTAGATCCGTGGGAGCATGTGTTGGGAATGGGGTTGGGTGTAGTTTTTGCAAATCAGCTTGTGAAATGGGAGGCTCAAGTTGAACAAGACCTCGACAAGATGCTCGAAAAGGCCAAGGCCGCAAACGAGCGCCGATACATAGGTTAGGCTTCTTTTTCACTTGCTCCCATTTCCATTCTCATACGAATATGATTTTATCACTTGAAATATTTTCTGCGTTTCTGACTTTGTTCTTGGTAGAAATTGAGAAGGAAACTTATTTCCCTTAAGATCTGCCCAAAATCAACACTAATAGTAACATCTAATCTAATAAGATAAAAGCTTTCATTTTGTTCAGTAATCTAATTTACTCCCTTTATGTTTCTCTTTTCCTATTGCTTCTGGGTCTGACATGTCTGCTTTCTGATGTGTCGTTATCAGACGAGAGTTAAATAAGATATTGGGGTAGGGTGGTCTGGGACTTTGGGTGGATGAACTAGCGTGCAAATTTATATTTGTGTTAATTGTCTTTACTTCAGCTGAGAGGGTAGAGAGGTATATGCAAGGAGAAAGAGATGGGTAGGTTTACTGTTCCGAGTGCTCCTAAATTACTCTAATGATTGAAAACTGTAGATGAGAAGAGGATAGTGTAACCAAAGCAATCTTAAGGCCACATTAGTAGTGTCATTTGGAGTAGCTTGATGTAGTTCCATATGAAACAGTGGTTGACTCTGCAAGTTGAAGAATTTAATTCTTTCAACCGCAATTGTGGCTTGGATGCTGAGATATTAAGATTTTCTTTCGGATAGATATAGATTACCATAATATAATCAAGCTGGAGATTGAGAATTTGAGGAAGAATCTATGATTTAAATGCAGTGAATCAGTGGTGTGACTGCCTATTTCTAGGAATGCAGATGCTGTAACTAAGTTGTCAATTAGACTATAGGTCAAGATCAAGAAATTTGGAAGCTAGTTCCAGTGCCACCAATCAATGATCATCTGAAGTTTTTGGCAATTGATTTATTCTGGTAGAAACATCTTTGTTTTCACATTTTTCTAACTCTAGCTTAATATTTTTGACCTATTTTATGCATTCTGTGGTCACTTGTTTTCTGCTGTTCTGAATTGATTTAGCAGTGATTCTCTTCTAGTTTTTTTGGTGGACATATTGAACTAAAAAATTATATCTCATGTGTTATTTGTTCATGTTTTCATTTTAGGATTTATGGTTATATTTGAATCATGTTCCCTATCAGCAACTAAATTGTTTATGCTTTGGATTGCTAGCTTCTCCTTTAGCTGAATATTTTGGATATATAGGGTTCAATTACTTGTTTTTGTTGTAGTTTTAATTGGGTTTTAGATAGTTTGTTCTAGTAGCATTGGATTTAGTTCCTCACTTTATACCGTTTCAGTTTTTTGCCCTATCCTCATTATAGCTTTTGTGATAAAATTGAAGCATGTGTTCTGTGAATAATTTTTATTACATAGCTATTGCCTTTAAAGTCTAAGCTAAGAAATGGAGCTGAAGTTGAATCTCGAGCTTGCGGAAATTAAAAATCATACTAGTTTCTTATGAGTTAGCACCCCCCCTCGGTGCGCCTTTTTAAATAAAAAGTCATATTATTGGAAAAGAGGAAAATGATGTACAGGAGCAAAAGATAAGATATACTCAGGAAAAAAAAAACACACAAAATTCAGAACAAAGAAGAGAAGCATATCTTCTAAGCAAAGTTCGCCAGCCTCTTTGCATGTTGCCATGTGCAGCAAATAAGTACATCCAAAATATCCATTAATTGACAGAGGAAATTGAAAACTTTGGCATTCCTCTTCAACCATAAACACCAAGTAATAGCTAACCAGCACATCGCTGAAGAGCCTTGCCCACTTTACTTGTCCCAAGACTTCTAAAATGAAATGAGAAAGTTCTCCAAACTTTCTTGACAGATCCAACATTCACCAAAGGCAGTTCTTAGGTTGTTCCTTCCTTTGTATATGGCTATTGGTTATTTCCCCTTTCTCGTTGTGACATTGAGCATAGATTAAGTTGATCATTTACCGGTGGCTTCAAATATTAAAGTAATATTATTATTGCTATTTTTCTATAAAAAATAGTTAAATGCACAACCACAACAAACAAACACATATGCTAATAATAATTGGAAAGGGTTTCTTATGATGCACGGGAGGTACTTTTATCGTGTCTGAAACAATACAACAAGGGGACATGGCAATTTATGTAAAAAATAGGATACGGGAACAGCAGGATATTATTAATGAAACATTAAAAAATATCATATAGCATATATTTATCATTAAAAAATGAATTAATCCCAATGTTTTAGTACATTTTGTTGAATTTCATTGCTTGTCAAGGATATGTCTTAACATTTTTATCTGTTATATTGCATTTTAATAATGTTGCTAAATTATTTTTGGCATTTTGAAACATTCAAAACTAGGTAAAACATTTCAAACTGTTGTGAAAACATTCTGGGGTTTTCATTAAGAAGAGAATTTTGTTAAGGAAGAAGAGAATTACAAAATATGAGAATAATATATCCTCCAAAAAAAACTACAAAATTAAAGAGAATCACAAGAACCAAATAAAAACTTTTGTTCAAGAATGCAGCAAAGCAAACCCAGTCTCTTGGCAAAAAATTTTTTTTTCTCTTTTTTTTTTTTTAAAGGCATATTGGGGTAGCAGGCTTACTGATGGAAGACCACCGGTTCTGGTATACACTCGGAGGAGGAGGGCTGGACAGGTGGTTAATAGTCCTTAAACGCTGGAGGCTGTTAGGGGAGTCTGTTATGAGAAAATAATTAAAGGTAGTCATTGGAGTGGGGCAGGTCGGAGAGGAATTTGGAGAAAGTCTGGTGAGTCCCTAGCCTCTTGAATTCTAGGAGTGGCTGCTTGGTGTCCTCACATATTTTTCTTATTTCTTTTATTTTCATTGTTGTGAAGAGCTTGTATTCTGATTTCTCACACTTATGTATGAATACTAAGCCTTTCACTGAGTTTTCTTTCTCTTTAGTTTCCTGTTTTAGATTGTCTTACTCTGGATCCCAAAACATATAGTACAGGTATCAGATATACCTTTAAAGCAGTTTTAGGTGCTTCTTAGGGGGTATCTGACTTGTGTATAAGACTACTAGGAATCTTTTGAGTGCTCATGCTTTGAATTGCTAGATGCCCAATTCTTGTGCTTTCTTAACCCAATAGGAACAGAGAATGAAATCTAAGCCACAATGGATGATATGATGAAAACAGATGACGCAATGTACTTTAATAGGAATCACTCTATGTTTCGAAGCTTCTGTAAATAATTTTTGACAAAATCAAATGTAAAAACTCAAGCTGATGGGACGAATAAAAGTTTGTATTAAAAAGAAATGAAAGATATGCAGACTATCACTGTTTTGTATTTCCTTGTCAACCATTTTATTCCCTTTTTACGCTTTATTTATGAAGATGAATATTAGTCTATTTCTCCAAGGATTGCAGCATATTTAGGCAAGAGAATAAACAATGTTATTATGAGATATCATATTTTCACATCATTCTTTCTACACCTCCTCTTACACCTATCCCTTTACCATTGAGGTAATATAAAATAATAGGATGATGTAAGCAACTTTGTTAATAAGCATTGCATGTAAGAGGTGTAAAAGTGGTTTGAATTTGGTGTTGTGAACACAACTCTATTATTATATGTGGTGTTGAAGTTATTCCTTTATTCTTTTTTTATTTCATGTTGCTGTATTTGTAAGGCTGTTATTGATTTCTATCTCGTTACTGTTGCTAGATGATACAAAGATGCTCACCACAAACAAACTGTTAAAATTGAGCTAAGTATTAGGCTATCTCCCTTCTCTATTTAAACATACTATAGAAGTCCCAAATTAATTGTGTCACAAGTTATACAACCTTAACTCTATTATAAGTAGATGTAACACTAGCCTCCCATTATCAAGGCTTTCCAAAGTATTCTCTCTTTGTTTATTCTTTACGTGGTATCAGAGCTTGGGGGAGAGAGTTTTAGGTTTAGTGGTTGTGTAGTTCTCGGGGCTGGAGTTTCGACCACTCCTCTAGCGGAGCTTTGGCACCTCTACTCTAGCGGTGTTTGCCCACTTTCTCCGATAGTCTTCTGATTTTTTTCTCTAATGGTCTTCTGACGACTTCTTCGGTGGTCATCTAACCACTTCTACGGCCGTTCTTGCTGTGCATCATACTAGCGGCACTTTTTGCATGACGAGGGTCTTCACACTTTTGCCTCCTTGGCAGGTTGTCAAGTTCTTTTGTGGTCACTCATTTATCTAGGTATGCCTGTAGGAGGAAACCCAAAGCCTATATCTATTTTTAGGATCTTGTGATTTAGAAAGTTTTAAAACATTTGGATAATTGGGAGGGTTCTTTGTTTTTCTTGGGTGCCCTCATCACCCTTATTAAGTCTTGTTTGTCTAGCATCCCCTTTATAATCTCTTTTTTTTGGGTCGTGTGGCTCAGAGGTTAGAGAGGATCACGCAAGACTTTTGTAGGTCAGGTGCTGGAGAAATAAAAGAGGATCACCTCGTATGTTAAACATCATGACAGTTAGCAATAGGTTAAGAAGACTGACCAGGGCAGGCAGCAAAGAATAAATGAAGTAAGGTTGGCAGAAGTGAAGAGAAGGCCTAAATAATTAGTTACGTGGTGTAAATGGTCTAATTGTGTAAACAGATTGCTAAGTAGTTGTTAAGTAGCTGTGATAGGGGTCGGTTATGACATCTCTCAGTTTGTTAGGTAGGTGCTTATGTGTAAAGTAGTTAGCCCGTTTGGGCACTGCTTTTTTGGCAAAAAAGCAGCTTGTTTTGGGTAAAAAAAAAAGCAGAAACAGTTGTTAGGTTGTTTGGCTGCTGCTTTTCGATTTTAGATTTGTAGCTTATGAAAAAAACTGGTCTCAATGGAAGAGAGAAAATTTTTAGACAAACATACTCGTAAAATATTTCACAAATTCCCCCAAAAGCACTTTTATATGCCACTTTTAGTAATTTTACCTGTACAAAAGTGTTTTTACATTTTTGCATCTAAACACAACACATATGCTTTTTTTTTAAGTAAAATCAGTTTTACATAACTATATCCAAATACCAAATACTTAATTTTTTTTTTTAATTTAGCACTTTTATTTGAAGCACTTGCTAAAAAGTACAGGCCAATCCAAACAGTCTCTAAGTGGTTAAGAGGAAGAATCATCTGAATGTTGTAGTTGTGGCAAAGGACTCGTACTCCCTAGACTCGAATTAAGAGAGATTTCCATCAATAAAATTCAGTACCTTCATTTCTGGATTCTTGTTTTGCTGTAGGTGTAACATCGTAGGATGGGAAATTTTTTGTAGACCCAAAAATGAAAGAGGTTTGGATCTGGGAAATTTGGTGGCTAAAACCATTGCTTTGGTGGTAAATGGCTGTGGCATTTTCCTCGAGAGACTTCTTCGTTATGGCATTAGGTAATTCACATTAAGTATGGTTTACGTAAGAAAGGGTGGGATGGCAACATGGCAATCACTGCTACTCATGGGAGTCCATGGAAATTTATTTCTCTGTTGATTCTTTACTCCCTATTGTTTCTATAAAATTGAGCGATGCTTCTTGTATTAGATTTTGGAAGGACGTTTGGGTGTGAGATATTTCTTTCAAGGATGCATTTTTGTGCCTCTATAATCTATCTTCCTTGCATAATGTACCGATTCAACAATTCTGTACACTATAGGGTTCATCTGTGTGTTGGAACTTCCATTTTTTCATAAATTTTGATGATAGGAATGTTCATGATTTACAATCCCTCTTGCTCCTTGATTGTTTTCACCAATCCAGATAGGAGAATTTGGATCCTTGATTCTTTTGGTGTTTATTCATGTAAGTGGTTCTTTCTGTTTCTAACTCATTCTCCTGAGAGGGAAAAGTTTATTCTAGATAAACCTATTTGGAAATCAAAGCTCCCTTTAAGATAAAGTCGTTTATTTGGACTGCAGCACAGAATAGGATTAATAATAATTGATGCAGTATAGAGTCTGGAGTGAAAACAACGTGAACTTCTTCATATATTTCGTGGTCAATCCATTTGAGCTCTCCTTGTGCAATCCATGTACTTTCTTTTGCTGGCTTACCTAACCACTTCACCAAGAACTGCCTGTAAGGAATTCCCCTTTTAGACCTCACTTCTTTTGCATCAAGCACATCTTCAATGACTTCAAGTTGTGATGTGGGTGGATTGTTAATTTGCTTGGTGAGTGGGATTTCACCTTCAAAACCATCAAAGGAATGCAGGTTGAAAACTGGACTTATTTGCAACTCAGTAAGCAGTTCTATTAAGTATGCATTCGAGCTGATCTTTCTCAACACCTTGCATGGCCTGAACTTCCTTGACTTGAACTTTGGTAGGTACCTTTAAGAAACCTGTCTCTCCTCAAATGTACTAGGACCATGTCACCCCCCTCAAACTCTTATACTGATTTGCTGCACTCGCGTAGGCGTCATTACTGGACTCTAAGGCATCCTTGAGTTCTGTATGAATATGCTGGATGTGCTCGGCAAAAGCCTCCCCTTCGTCACTCACTCTAGCCCTTTGTGGTAAAGGCACTAGATTAAATACGTTTAGAGGTTTAAGACTGGTGTAGCACAGGGAAGAAACAAAAATATTGAAGTAATCTGCTACTTGCAAATGCAAGATTTGGGTAGAAATCTAGAAATTTTCCTGACCAGTACTATTCCTGGAACAGTGACATAGTCGAGAGTTTGCAATAAAATTGATAATGATAATTTCATTTCTCATAAGATGAAATTACATAGCAGAAGAGAAATATCTCTAAAGGGGAATTTCAATACTGCCCTCCACTTACAATACATATTACAATAATAGAAACAATAAAAAAATATGATAATAAGGTAAGTACAACAAACAAACACAACATATAATAATACAGAAACAGTAGACATTAAAACACTGTAGAAATATTCATTTCTTGGCCTTCCTCTGATTATCAAACTGATCAAGATACTTCAAAGCAATTTGTTCCACACTAGTCCTCCCTTCTTGTGAAGAATTTGCCCTCTAGTTATCCGGATAAAGAGGTTTCTCATGATCAAAGTATTCATATAAATCTGCAACATTAAAAGTTCTAGAGATACCAAACTCTTCGAGTAGGTCAACCACATAAGCATTTGCGTTTATCTTCTTGAGTATCTTGTCAGGACAGTATTTTTTGGGTGCTAGCTTGCTATAAGCGCCCACTGGGAATCTTTCTCTTCTAAGAAACACCATAACTAAGTCCCCTTCTTGGAATTCTTTATGTCTTCTGTGCTTGTCACTTGCTGCCTTGTACGTTTGATTGGCAAGCTCAAGCCTATGCTTAACTTCATCTTGGACTGCAATGACTTCTTCAGCCAGGTGTTTAGTCGCTGCATTCTTCTCAGGAATTTTAGGTAGTTTAGCTAGATCCAGGGTATGTTGAGGAGGTTTGGTATAGACTATGGAAAATGGAGATCTACCAGTGGCCTTGTGAGATGCGTTGTTATGCGCAAATTCAGCCTGAGGAAGGGCATGGTCCCATAATTTAGTTTTATCTGCACAAATGCATCGAATGAAGTTTCCTAAAGTCTTGTTAACAACTTCAATTTGACCATCGGTCTGAGGGTGAGTTGTACTATTGAAATTCAAGGTGGTATCAAACATCCTCCATAAGGTTAGCTAGAAATGGCTTAGAAACTTAGTGTCCCTATCAGAAGTAATGGTCTTAGAAACTCCATGCAACCTCACAATTTTTCTAAAAAATAATCTGGCAATATGAGAAGCATCTGAAGTCTTATTGCAAGGAATGAAATGAGCCATTTTAGAGAAACGGTCAACCACTACCATCATAGAGTTCACTATCTGTGTTCTTGGCAACCCTAGAATAAAGTCCATGGAAAGATCTTCCCAAGTATCATTGGGAATAGGTAAAGGGGTATAAAGGCTTGTATTTTGAGATTGACCTTTAGAGGTCTAATGGACATAACATTTTTTGACATAGTTGTCCACATCTCTCTTCAGTCGGGGCCAATAGTATCTTTCTTCCCGCAATACTATAGTCTTTTCTCTTCCCAAGTGACCACTGAGGCCACCTCCATGCAGGTCTCTGATAAGTTTCTCCCTCAAAGAGGTTTTAGGGATACACAGCCTATTACCATGGAATAAGTATCCTTCATGGATATGGTATTCCCCTGTGGCCTGCTTGGAAATGCATTTCTTTCATAATACAGAAAAATCATCATCATCATCATATAACTCCTTTAAGCATTCAAAGCCAACAATTTCTTGCTGCCAAGTTGTCAATAAAGTGGCCCTTCTGCTTAGAGCATCTGTAACTCTATTACTGGTAGGGTACTTTATGTTTCAAAACAAAAGTGAACTTTCGTAAAAAGGTATACTACCTGGCATGCATACTACTCAAATGCCTTTGAGTATTAAGAAATTTCAAAGCTTGATGGTTAGTGTAGAGAATAAATTCCCTCTGGACTAGGTAATGATCCCAATATTTTAAAGATCTCACTATAGCATAAAATTCTTGATCATAAGTGGACCACTTCCTTCTCGCATCATTTAATTTCTCACTAAAATAAGAAATGGTACTCCCTTCTTGAGACAAGACAGCCCCAATGCCAATGCCACACGCATCGCATTCAACCTCAAAAATCTTTTCAAATGAGGGTAGGGCCAATATTGGAGCACTGCACAACTTATCTTTTATAAGCTGGAAACTATCTTCTTGCTGTCTTCCCCATTTGAACTAACCCTTCTTCATACAATCAGTGATCAGAGCCACAATAGAACTAAAATTCTTAATGAACCTTCTATAGAAAGCGGCCAATCCATGGAAACTTCTAACTTCAGAAATAGTTTTAGGTGTTGGCCACTCTTGCTTTCACTTTGCCGTCATCCTCATGGACCCCTTGAACACTTATCACATAACCTAAGAACAAAATATTAGGGGTCATGAAATCACATTTCTTCAAGTGTATGTAAAGGTTATTCTCTTGAAGGGCTAGTAACACTTCTCTAAGATGAAACAAATGATCCTCTTCACATCTACTATAAATAAGGATATCATCAAAGTAAACAACAACAAATTTCCCAATAAAGGGTTTGAGAGCCTGGTTCATGAGTCTCATGAATGTACTAGGGGCATTAGATAGACCGAAGGGCATAACAAGCCACTCAAATAACCCCTTGTTGGTCTTGAATGCAGTCTTCCACTCATCGCCAAGTCTAATTCTGATATGATGGTAGTCACTTCTCAGATCAATCTTGGAGAATTCCTAGACTTTAAGTATATCAAGCATGTCATCCAATAGTGGTATAGGGAACCGATACATCACGGTTAATAGCCTTGCTACAATGCACATTTTCCAAGTACCATCTTTCTTAGGCATTAACAAAGCTAGTACAGCACAAGGGCTGATACTCTCTCTGATGAGACCCTTCTTTAACAAAATCCTCCACTTGCTTATTCAATATTTCACCCTCCTTGGGAGTCATTCTGTAATGAGGGAGATTAGGGAGACTAGCACTAGGAATAAGGTGTATTTAATGTTGAATCTCTCTAACTGGAGGCAACTGGTTAGGTAATTCTTCAGAGAGCAATTATGAGAAATTCTCTTGCAAATGCTTGACTTTCTCAAGTATTTCCTTGGCTGGTTTCTCAATGGCAGCCTTGGGTAGGTTTTTAATAAGAATCACATGCACTTCTTTGGACTCTTTAGTGACTTCTTCAAACTCCCTTTCAGATTGGACAATGGTTAAGAATGCCTTCCCCCCACCTTAGAAGTTTTGGGGCTGGTTTTCCCAGATTTAGTGGGAAGCATGGCAATATTGTGCCCATTCCACTGAAACAAGCATACATTATCTCTCCCTTTGTACGTAACACCCATATCATATTGCCATGGCCTGCCTAGCAATACATGTGTGGCATCCATGTCAATCACATTGCATACCACTTCATCTGCATAATACTTCCCAATCGAGATAGGAACTTTACAAATCCGATTCACCCTTTCACTTGGACCCTTCTTTACCCAACTAATTGAATAAGGAGATGGATGGGGTTCATTGGTCAATCCCAAGTACTAAACTAGCTTCTTAGATACAAAATTGTCATAGCTACCATTGTCAACAATAACATTACAAATCTTACCATCGATGCTGCACACTGCTTGAAAAATGTTATGCCTCTAAGAAGTTTCCTCTTGATTCTAGGAATAAAGGATTTTTCGCACAATTAAGTTGATCTTTTCTCCTTCATAATCCTCCTCCCCAACAGCATTATACACTTCATCATCATACTCTAATTGTCCTCCTTCATCCTCAGGTTCTTCATCTTGCTCATGCTCCATTAAATTAACGGGTTTCCGAGAATGACACTCATTGGATTTGTGCCCCTGCTGCCCACACCGGTAGCATTTAACCATGGATGAATTATGGTAAGGGTTAAAATCCTTGGAGTCCCCTGGAGTAAAGGAGTTGTTGCCTTGCTTCCCTCTACCATTACCCCAAATCACAGCTCCCTTAGGAGTATCCATATTCTTGGGAGTGGGTTTCGAGGCACTAAATTGAGGTGTCTTACCCTTTATTTTTCTCCTAGAATTGCCATCACTCCATTTTCTCCTAGAGTAAGTCTGCATACTTTATTTTTCTCCATCCATTCAGCCTTCAAAGCCATATTACAAGCGTCATTCACTTTCAATAGAGTTTGGAGGCCAATATTTTCTCTAATTTCTTCTCTCAACCCCTCTACATATTTGGCCACTTTATGAGATTGTTGACCCCTATTACCCCGTCGATTATACTGCCCAGCCTGAAATAATACTTAAGGCTCAGAATCAGAAGCTTCTTCAACTGGAAATGGCCTTCTCTGAGTTCGCCCAAAGCCTCCAAAGGGGTCTACTGCATTTATATGGTGGTTTCGCAAAGCTCTGACTCGTTGTCTCTAATTTTCAGCCACTGTATTAGGAAGCCCAGCAATTGACGCACCATGCAGACTCAGCCCAGCCATCAACGCCCTCATTTTTGCCCACTGCCGCTGTTGCTCAGCCATATGGTTCTCTAATGCATTTCTCTGTGACTCTATCGCAGCCCATATAGCTGTTTCTCCACCAGTGGCTTCGTTGGAGTGGTTTCCTGCGTCTCCACCAGTTGTTGAGCTTGGAAAATCCATGCTCTGATGCCAATCTGGAGTAGCACAGGGAAGAAACAAACAAATTGAAGTAATCTGCCACTTGCAAACGCAAGATTTGGGTAGAAATCTGGAAATTTTCCAGACCAGTACTGTTCCTGGAACAGTGACAGTCGAGAGTTTGCAATAAAACTGATAATGATAATTTCATTTCTCATCAGATGAAATTACATAGCAAAAGAGAAATATCTTTAAAGGGGAATTACAATACTGCCCTCCACTTACAATATATATTACAATAATAGAAACACAATCAGAAAATATGATATTAAGGTAAATACAACAAACAAACACAGCATATAATAGTACAAAAATAGTAGACATTAAAACTGCAAAAATATTCATTTCCTAGCCTTCCTCTGATTATCAAACTGATCAAGATCAATTTGTTCCACATCAAAGACCATATGCAGCTTTGAATGGAGTCTTTTTTATGATGTATGCAAACTCGGCTTGGGGTATTACTAAATCCTAGGTCTTCACATGAACCCCTACAAGGCACCTTAATAAGTTTCCTAGACTTCTATTCACTACTTCAGTCTGGTCGTCAATATGGGGGTGGCAAGTGTTGGAATACTTCAATTGTGTGCCTAATTTCTTTCGTAATGACCTCCAGAAATGCCCCCATAAACTTGACGTCCTTGTAAGAAATTATGGACATTGGAGCCCCATGGAGTCTAACCACTTCACAAAAAAATAGTTCAGCAATGTGTGATGCTTCTGCAGTTCTGGATCAAGGTATAAAATGGACCATTGTGGAAAATCTATCCCCCACGATGATGGCATTGTGTCGTGTTGCTGTCTTTGGGAGTCCCAAAATGAGTTCCATGCTCAAATGAGTCCAAGGAGCTTCTAGTTCAGGTAAGGGGGTGTACAAGCCTATGTTTTGTACATTTCCCTTACTGAATTGGCAAATAGAGCACTGTCTCACTCACCCCACCTATCCACATCTTTAATCATCTTTTGCCAAAAGTAGCGATCCACCGCCATATTCATTGTCTTATCCTTCCCAAAATGTCCCCCCAAACCATTCCCATGAACTTCTTTGATGATATGGTCTCTTAAGGATCCCCTCGGGATGCATAGCTTGTTACCTTTAAATAAGTACCCCTCTTGCAGTCTAAAGGGCAGCTTCTTTGTAGTGTTGGTACCTTGCAACTCTTCTAGAATTTGACTAGAATCAGAATCATTGCAGTACTGGTTCTTGATTTCTTCAAACCCCGTAATCTGAGTGTTCATTATAGTGAGGAATAGTGAATGTCTACTCAAGGCATCCGCTACTATATTGGACTCCCCTGTTTTGTATTTCAGGGAAAAATGAAATTCGTCAAGGAAAGAGCTCCACTTAGCATGGCGTGTACTAATCTTCTTGGAATGGAGGTATCTCAAAGCCTGGTGATTTGAATTAACTACAAATTCCCTTTAGGCTAGGTAATGTTGCCAATGCTGAATAGCTCTAACCAATACATAAAACTCTAGGTCAAAAGTGGAGTACTTAAGTTTGGCATCTGACAATTTCTAATTGAAAAACTCGATTGGTTGCCCTTCTTGGCTTAAGACAGCCCCAATGCCTAAGTGGGAGGCATCACACTCAACAACAAATAACTTCTCAAAATCTGCTAGAACAAGAACAGGTGCTTCAGTCATGCACCTTTTGATCTCCTTTAAGTCATTTTGTGCATATTTACTCCATGTGAAACTGCTGCTCTTCAAACACTCAGTGATCGGGTTCATAATAGAATTGAAACCCATGAAAACTTCGTTTATCTCGGATGGTTTGTGGTATGGCCAGTCCATTCCAGCATGAATCTTCTCAGGGTCAGGTTTCAACCCTTGGGCCAAGACAATAAACCCTAAAATCACAACCTCATAGCACAAGAAAGTACATTCTTTAAGTTTACATAAAGTTTTTTCTTGCTGGAGTATTTCTAAAACCCTGCAAAGGTGGGTTAGATGTTCCTCTTCTGTCTTGCTGTAAATTAAAATATCATCAAAATACACAACAAATGAATTGAGGTAGGATTTTATTACCTCTATCATAACCCTCATAAAGGCACTTAGTGCATTGGAGAGGCCAAAGAGCATTAATAACCACTCATAGAGGCCATTGGGTGTCTTGAATGTGGTTTTGCACTTGTCCTCGTCTCTCACTCTGATTTGGTGGTAGCCACTTCTCAAATCTATTTTAGAGAGCACCCTAGAACTAGCCAGTTCGTCCAACTTCTCCAACCGTGGAATAGGGAACTAATACTTAACCGTAATCTTGTTGATGGCATGGCTATCAACACACATCCTCCATGTACCATCCTTCTTTGGGGTCAATAAAGCGAGGCAAGCACAAGGGCTTTTATTTTCATGGACCAGGCCTTTCATTAATAATCCTTCAACTTGTCTTTGTATCTCTGCCCACCGCAGGTGTGGCATTCTATAGGCTGGTAAGTTGGGTAATGCTGCCCCAGGAGTCAAATAATGGCATGTTGGATGCTCCTCTGCGGGGATAAGCCTTGTGGAAGTTGGTCTTCAACCAGCTCTCCAAATTCCCTTAATAAAGACTGAATTTCAGGGGAATTTTCAGCTCTGTTCAGCTTATTCATTTGCTACCATTCTAGTAACCAGCAAATACACCACTCCTTTGCTGCACCTTTCAAATTTGGCGGCTCAAACAAGGGCATTAATTTTGTCACCCTTGGGTGAAGAATTTGGCTCAATTCTATCTTCTTTAATAGGGATGCACTTCTTGTTGCCCCTACAAAAAGAATAAGTATTTGGTCTCGCAGGGTGCTCTACATCATTGTCAAAAAACCATGGTCTACCAAGAGAATGTGGCTCACATCCATGGGCACAACATAACACATAGCTCTGTCTTCAAATTTATCACCTAAAACAAAAGGGACCATACACCTAGATGTGATGGGGATTCCACTACCCTTCTTGAGCCAATTAATCTTGGGGTGTGGGTGTTTCTCAAAGTCCAATCCCAATGTTTCCATTGCCTCCTTTGAAATGACGCTTTCCATGCTTCCCCCATCAATAATCAGACTGCACACCTTCCCCTTGCAACGTATATGGATTCTAAATATGCTTCGCCGTCTTTAGTCTTCTATAGCATCTTGGGTGGTGTTAGTCATCACTCTACGAATAACCAATGATTCTCCTTGGATTGGGTAAACATCAATCTCCTCACTTTCCTCTGGATAATCATTGCATATAGGTTCAGGCCCTTCCTCACCTTTCGCCTCTTCTACAAGATTGACTCTACATTGTGGGCAAACACGTGAAGTGTGTCCCCTTTCTCCACAGGAAAAACACCTGATTTGGGACCCATTTTCTAGCTTCAACGTACCCATGTCAGTATTGGGTTTGTTTCCATATCTCCCCCAACTCTTCCCTTGATCAAACTGGGGTAGTATTTTCCACGCTGTTCTTGCTCGTTGCATTTGTTACTCGGCCAGTGTTGTGTGAAGTACCTCCCTTTTTGTTGTCAAGCATCCTTAGTGTTGAATGGTCTAGCCACTCGCATTTCATCTCTGATATTGGGATGTAAGCCAGCTAGATAGCATGAGGTCACTTGCTCGATAGTCTCACTTAGCCCCCCTCTAATGGATAAATTATTAAATTCAAAAATGTATTCTTCCACTAATCTATCAAACTGTTTCAACGAATGGAACCTTTCATATAGGTCCATTAAGTAGTCAATAGGTAAGAACTGCTTCCTCATCTTGACCCTCGTGCTCCTAGGTGTTGATTTTTTGCTTACCCTGCTTTGCACGTTGCTCCTCAACTCTCTTCCACCATTGAAGTGTAGTGGCTTTGAGTTTTAACTTCACAAACAACACCTTTCTCTCCTTTCCCATGGGCTTCCACGCAAAATGAGTTTCTAGATTGGCTTCCCAATCTAAGCAGTCCTCTACGTGCATTCTCCCTGTGAAGTCAGCTACCTCGATCCTAACCACACCACCATTCAGGTCAAGAGCACGCACCAGATGCTCTTCTGGACCATTCCAAGTTGCTCGGTTCGCTGGCCCAGTGTCATGAAATGGGTTCTCACCACCCTAGGTCGAGTCCTCGTCTACTGTGCTACTTTCCGGCATACCCACAATCTCCTGGTCACCCATTGTGGATTGGGTCGTCGTCAGAAGTTCCATACCCACCTCTGCACGTCCTTGACATTGTACGGCTTGAATTGTCCTCATCAAGTCCTCAATCGACCTCCTAATCTTAGTCATCTCAACTTGGTGTTCTAGGTTTCCTCTACCACCTCTGCTCCTAGCATGACTGGCCATGACATCTGAAACCAATTTGATGCAGTATAGAAGGATAAAGCAAAGAACTGAAGAGTAGCTCGGAAATGGAGGGAAGAAAGAGTAAAACACAAAGCTAGGATTCTTTGTGAGAGAAAACCTATGATTTCCTTAGAAAATATAAACTGAACTGATTACTACGGGCGGGCATCCCGCGATTATATTGTGTAAGGCTCCCCAAAGCTAAACTACAAAGGAAGTCACGTGCTGGGCAGAAATAAAGCAACACAGTAAACATTAGATACAACAGGATAAAAGAAACAGGAACTGATAGGTAGCTTGTGGATGGTCCTGCATCACTAACTATATCTTGGTGGTTCTCAGGCTTAAAACATCCCTTTCTCCCGATATTTGTATTATGTGTATGGATAGTTCAGAATAAGCTGCCCACTTTTTTTTACACTGTCGAGTAGCTGTACTTTTGTGGAGTAAACTGAGTTCTTGGGGAACATTTGGTGTGTCCTCATACACTGGAGGCTTTTCTTTTGATAAGGTTTAAAGGGGTTTGGAAGGAAAATGTGGCAATGTGCAGTATTTGCAGTGATATGATATATTTGGTTGGAGAGGAACACTTAAATATTATGAGTGAATCTTAGTCTTTGGAGATGTTATCAGAAAGGACAGTGTTCATGTTTCTCAGTTTGGTGTTCTCCTCATGGCTTTTTAAGGGGATTGCTATCTTGGATTTGCTACGAGATTGGGCTTCTTTGATTCATTTTTTATTTAAATACTTTTTCTGTTATTTATGCTACTCTTCTTTTGTGAGGTTCCTTTTGGAGGATGTCTTATTCTCCTCTTTTGTAGTTCTATTCTCTCTCTTTTTCTATCAAATAAAGAATAGTGCCACAAAATGATGAAAAAATGTTAAGTTGATATGAAAGACTATGTACACTAGTTTCCGTAGATAATTTATGACAAAAACATGCAAAATCTCAGTTGGTGGAATTGAGAACTTAGTCAAACTAAATTCATTGATAATTTATGATAAAGTGGATGATTCTAACTCTAACTTATTCTATTTCCTTGTTACATTTTATTTATTTGTGATGTTACATTGCAGATGAAGAAGATTAGAGAATGTCTTCCAGGCTTGCAGCGTTTGAAGTCATGAGAGTTGTGTTAAAGTCAACCCCTCTTACTATTATTTTTTTTTTTTTGCTATATACGAGGCTGTTACAGCTTGTCCAAGCTAATGAACCTATTTTGCGCATAAGTTTCTGCAAGCACTCATAATGTACAATGGCTGTTGTTATGGCTTCATTAATAAATAGATTCAATCCAGTTACTTTAGTAGCTGTAAGGCCACCACAACTTGGACTCATTTTTTTAAACCATGCCTTGGTAAGATGTTAGCTGTAACAACGTAGTTGGAGAGCTTGATTGCAAAATTTTGAGTGTTATCCTGGCGATTCAAACGTTTTCGGACACTGCTTGCATTATGAAGATTAGAGCTACTCAGAGCGTTAGATGCCTTTTTAATATAATGAATAGCCTTACCACCCATTTCCTAGGATGCTTTAATAATCTCCTCAACACTACTCATCGTTGCACCAAGCCTCCTCAAATCTGAAATTCTTTTCTCTTTTGGATGAACCTGCCTCTGTTCCCTATTTATAAGAGTTGCAATGGGCAATGGTCAGACTTGTGGGAGGGGAGGTGCTGAACTCGGGAAATAGGGAAAGACAGAAGCCAACTATCATTCCTAAATGTTTGACCCATTGCTTCTTCCATTACTTCAAGTTCAAACTCCAGGTCAGTAAGCCACAACAGATTAAAGCATCGCGAAATGATTGCATGCAACGTAAATTTTTTGGGTTACATCCTTTCTTCCTGTACCTCAGTATTTCTTTGTAGTCGCCCATGCAAACCCCAGGGAGATCTTAGTGGCTATAAAAAGCTCGAAGGAGCCTCCAGGCTCCATGTAAGGTGCTTTTTATCTTCCTCAAGATGACCATAAACGCCAAAGAATGCATCGTTGAGCAAGGATTTTGCATTCAACCTCCACGTCAATGTGATTTGAGGACAGAAAGCGAAGGGTAACGTCAATATCATCTTTTCAGAGAAGAGCTAGACCTAATTTTGAACGTCCATGTCCTAGGCACTCGTCTACAATCATATTATTGAGACCCTTTTTTTGCTTGATTTTTCTCCATCTCCTGCTTCTTCAACTTGGTTTCCATAGGTAAGATTAAGCTAGGACCTTCCTCCTTGGTGAGCTTTTGCAAAGCTCGAATTGCCCGTGATGTCCCAAGCCCACGGCAATTCCAACTTATTGCGTTCATGGTGCTCGGAGGGGTTGCTTGGCAACTGCCATTTCGTGAATCAGAGAGTAAGCCATCACCCTTTTGCTTCTTGTCTCCTCCCCCTTCCTTTGTTTCCCGACGTGTGGAACCAAGCACGGGATCTCCAGCATGGATCTTTGCATTATTCACCTTAATATTAACACTATTACTTTCCCTTCAAATGCTTAGCAACACGTAAGTTTAGGTGAGTATGAACAGGAGTTTCAATCACTATACTAGGAGTTATCTCTAAGGGATTTGTAACTTCTAGCGTCAGCCACAAAGCCACATCAATAATAGTATTCCAAGGATAATTTTCAAATGACAAAGTCACCGCCACGTCAGTAACTAATTGTGGCGGGAGGTTATCTGCTTGGATATCTTCATTTAGTGACACTTCCTATTCCCCAACAGACGTATCCGACAATTTCCTCCTTTTTTATCTCCTCCATATCATTATCCAAATTCCAGCTATTGATAGAATTCAAAATAGAATTAACTGCCGGATTTGGCTTCTGATTGTTAATGTAACTTTTGACGTCTGTTACCTGAACACTTTTGACTCCCAATCATGCTCTGATCATCATCTCTATTAGCTATTGTCTTCCATTCACTCCCACTGTCCTCCACTTTACTTGACGCCCCATGCTTATTACTTGATTTAATTGATTGTTTGAAAATAATCTTTTTGGGCCCCATGCTTTAGCTGTTCATCACTTTGGTTGGCAAGTACAGAATATTTCATTGGGGAAGCTATTAACCATGGACCAAAAGATAAGTTTGCATCATCCCCGGAATCATCATTGTCCTCCTTGTCATCACAATCCTTCACAAGATGCCCTAAGCAACAACAAACATAGGAAAAATCTTGTAATCTTTCATACTTAAATAAAAATTTGATAGCCTTAGTTACCATGGCCAATTAATCCTAACCACCTTCCCATGTTGGAGTGGCTTGGTAAGATTAATATTTGCTCTGAGCCTTAAAATGACATTGTCATTAAAACGTTATTTGCCCTCACTAATTAATACTGGGTTCAAGCAAATATATTTCTAAGATTTATCTAAATACTCGAACAATATTTAGCAATGATATTGTTCTTTCCTTAAGAACTTTTCTGAATAGATGAAAGGAAGTGAATAGAGAGAAAATAGATTTGTAAGTGACATTTTCTCTTATGGATTGTCTCTTATTTATAACATTTCATTAAATCATTGTGTCTTTTCAATAAACTATGGTGTCTTTTAATTGAACCATTGTGTTTTTTCATTGAACCATTGTGTTTTTTCATTGAACAAACATAACTTTTAGATACACATTTCCATTCAACCATTGTGTCTTTTCATTAAACAGACATAACTTTTAGACACACATTTTCATTCAATAGACACAAATTTTTGATGAAACATTATGACTGTTTACACACTTAGTTTTTTTAAACTAACTACTATTGTCCAACATATGGTTGTTCATCCCTAGTAATCTCTTTTAGAACCACCACTCGCAATCCTTATCTCTCCACTGATAGAATTGAAAAGTGAACAATTTTTTCCTTATCTCCCTTACATCTACCCCTCTTAGTTTTCCATAGCTATTTGATCATTGTTTGGAAGGCCCTCAAATTGAACGAGCCATCCGTCCAAAACATTCTCACCAAGTAAAGACAAAACCTATGCAACTCAATCCTCTTAACATCTTCCTTCTCCACCACTTCAGAGGATTCCTCTTTAGAAAAGTCCACAAACCTCGACGCTTCCATTGTCTCAAAAGAAATTTGATAGAACCTAGATGGAACTAGGGTAGAAAACCCAATAAGGATTGCGCAGCCAGAACTATGCTTTGTCCATTTTAACCATTTTTAAATATGTAAAAACTCATTCATTCGATTTTTTGGTTAAGGTTAATTGTACTTTATTTTCTATATATCTTGCAATTTAGAGAAGTTAAATTTATTTTGTTTATCAAAATATATGCTGCACTTTAGAAGAGCCAAGTCTTTTCTTTTTTAGTAAAAGCATGAAGCATTATATGTTGACGGTGATGTCCATTTTTTTTGCCAGAAACATCTCCATTACTCCAAGGTATAGGTTAGAAGAAGAAAATTCCAAAAAGAACACCTGCATCAAAGAATAAATCTATTAAGGAAAACTACTAGGGGTGTGTAGGCGGGCGATTTTAACCGCCAAACCATCCGCCCCGAACCAAACCAATAAGAAAATAACCTAACCAATTGAGTGTTTAGGTGGTTCGGTTAAAAAATTTAACTTAACAAATATATAACTGTTCGATTAACCGTTGAGGTTAAAAAACTTCGTTTATATGCGAACCACATTTACAATATTACTAATTATGGAATTATCTATTTACATAATACTATAATAGGCTAATTAGTAATTACTTTAATTGAGCTATTTGGAATAAGTTTTAAGATTTGTTTAGTTTGAGAAGCAGAGTTTTTTTATTTGTTATGTGTTGGACTTTCATTTTGTTTCAAATATGTCATTGAATAGATGCCACCGTGAAGAATTTCGTTGTTGTTATAATCATTCTAATGAATATTTATTTAGGAAGTGTCTCAATAAAGCATCTAAACTTTATGTTCATGGCTGGAAACATTGCCTCTAGCTCTCCCTATTTTTATTATTATGGTTTTAGATTTTTCATATGATGATATGCTGTTTCCAATAATTCTCTATTCTCTAATTGTCTCTTTGGTCAATATTTGTTTGATGACCTGTGTGTATGGAGAGTATATAAGTAATTTGAAATATTTAATTTTTGTTTTCAGGGAGCCATTGGATGCCTGGGTTCTATCACTAATTCTTTTGTTTTAATTATTTGATTATGTTTAATCGGTTAAACCGATTAAACAAATCGCCTAAACCGCTAAACAGTGATCCGATTCAGTTCATTTATCTACATAGTTTAACTAATTAACCCATCCGAACTGATCCATCCTCTATTGTTCGGTTCAGTAGTTGGTTTGATTCATTAACCGAACCAAATCGAACCGTACACACCCCTAAAAACTACAGCTATAAAAAAATATTTAGAACCTAGAGATAATAAACCGACTTTGATAAGTCAGTCAAGAAGACTATATATAGCCATTTTCCTTCTCTGTTTTAGTTGTAGAAAACAGAGCATACAAGGCATTTCTTCCAACTATTCCAATATTACTTTGTTCTACTATTTTCTCAATTCTTCAACTATCATCCTCTTTAATCAACTACTACTAACTAACCATAATCCTACAATATATACCAATTAACCAATTTCCAATTTTTTCCTTTCACTAACAGTGGTATCAAAGCCACATTTGGTCATATACTGGCATGACACTTATAATCTTTCCTTAACCAAACTCATTAACCATACACTCAAACTTTAACCTATGCCTACACCGATTGTTAATTTCTCATATATTCCTCTCCTAATTTTTGTGGGATATTGTCAGTAAATACTTCCACTCTGTCCTAGGCAGAGCATAAAAGATTATGATACAATCTCAAAGGATGCCAAACTCTGTATGTCATCTAGTAGGGTATGAATGATATTATCTTCAAGAAAATTACTAATCGATGTTGACTGCAAAATAGGTGTGGGATATTTTGGAGGAGGATTTTGTGGTACTAAAAAGGTACGTTCCACCAAACTGCAATATTTAAGAAGAGAATTTGAAATTTTAAAATGAAAAAAAATCTGAAACCATAGAAGAATATTATGCTAGAATAAAAGAAAAACTCAATCGAAAGAAATTATATGGAGAAAATATGAATGATAGAGAGTGGTAGGAAAAATACTTATTACTCCATAGAAAACTATGATGCCATAGTTGCAGCTATTGAGCAAGCAAAAGATATAGAGTCCTTGTTAGTAACTGAACTAGTGGGATCTCTAGAAGCACATGAAAAGAAATTAAAGTGGTACAATGAAGAAACTGTTGAGAGTGCTTTTCAAACAAAAATGAATATCATGTCTCAAACTTCAAAAATAATGGAAGAAAATTTAATCAAAATTTGAGAGAAAGAAAAACTTCTGAATATGATAAAATAAAAAATGAGCAGAGAAATCTTTCAATAACAAAGCCAAAAATCCTCAATGTGGAATCTACAAGAGGAAAAGTCATAAAGAAAAAGATTGTTAATTTTGAGGCAAGCCGCAGTGTACTAAATGAAAAAAATTTGGACATGTTGAAAACGACTGTCGCACCAAAGACACTCATCAAGCTAATATGTAGAGGAAAAAGAGAAAAATGAGAACCTATTTTTCACCAACAACAAATCATCTAAGAAGGTCGAAGACACGTGGTTTCTAGACAGCGATTGCAATAATTATATGACATCATACAAAAACATCTTCTTTGAGTTATATATGACTTTCCAATCAAAAGTCAAACTAGGGAATGATCAATTCTTGGAGGTAGAAGGAAAGGAACGGTAGCAGTGGAGACAAGTAAAGGTATGGGATACATCAACATTGTCTTGTTGGTACGTAGCCTAACACAAAATACACATTTTTGGTCACATGACGCAACACGGCTATATACTAAACTTTGAAGGAAACACATGCATCATCTATTACAAAGATCTTGTGATAGCCAAAGTAAGAATGAGAATCTATAGATATTTTCCTATCCATTAAAGATATGAAATAGCAATGAAAACTCAAGTTGATGATTCACTAATATGGCACCAGAGATTCGGATACTTCAACTATCATGGCTTCAACATTCTACACCAAAAACAATATGATGAGAGACCTACCAAGCATTAAAAAAAATGAAGCTATGTGCGAAGGATGTTTGCTTGGAAAATAGCATCAACAACCATTTCCATCCAACTAATCATGGTGAGCTAAATAAGCTTTGAACCTCACTCGTAAAGATATATGCGGGCCTATGAAGACTCCATCACTAAACTAGAACATGTACTTTATACTCTTCATTGATGACTATACTAGAATGACATGGGTTTATTTCATGAGAAAAAAATTAGTAGTCCTCAAGATCTTCAACAAATTCAAGCAATTAGAAGATAAACAAAGTGGCTGTCAAATCAAAACACTTAGGAGTGATCAAAGCAAAGAGTATACCTCTAAAAAGTTCAACAAATTCTGTGACCAAGAGGTTAAGCACCAACTAACTATCAGTTACGCACTAGAGAAAAATGGAGTATCAGAAAGGAAGAATAAAATTGTAATGGAGATGGTAAGATTAATTTTGAACGATAAAGGATTACATAACACATTCTAGGTAGAAGTAGTATATACTATTGTATATTTGCTAAACAAGTGCCTAACTAGAGCAATAAAAGACAAAACTCCAATGAAGGCTTGGAGCCAAAGAAAACCATATGCCAAACATCTTAGAATAGGGAGCATCTATTATATCCACATTCCAAACTAGAAAAGAAGCAAACTTAATGAAAAGACTAAACACAAAATTTTCTTGGGCTACAACACTAAATAAAAAGGCTATAGAGTATATACTCTAAAGATAAAAAAGCTCATCATTAGCCGTGACGTAAAGTTTGACGAGAATGCTGCATGTAATTGGGAAGAAGAAAAGATTGAGAAAAAGAACATATACATAGCTATTGAGCATCCAAGTACTCTCGAAGACAATGACGAAGATAACACAAGCATTAAATCTCTACCAGTCACTCTAAGATCATCTCTACTTTGAGAAGCTTCTTCACCAATATCTGCACCAAGAAAAGTAAGATCCGTAAAAGGTATTTATGAAATATGCAACTACATAACTATGAAGCCAGAAAGCTTTAAAGCATCAGCAAAGCAAGAAGTATGGGTGGAAGCTATGAAAGAAGAAATAAAAATGATTGAGAAAAAATACATGGGAGCTGGTGGAAAGACCAAATAAGAAAGAAATAATTGGCTTCAAGGCAAGACTAGTAGCAAAAGGATACTCACAAGTACCTGGCATCAACTACAATGAGACATTTACTCATGTGGCCCTACATGACACCATAAGAGTATTGATTGCTCTAGCAGCAAAAAAAGATATGGAAG
Organism: Ceratonia siliqua; assembly: GCA_034509205.1. Lineage (NCBI taxonomy): Eukaryota > Viridiplantae > Streptophyta > Magnoliopsida > Fabales > Fabaceae > Ceratonia > Ceratonia siliqua. The sequence goes on from JASKGM010014739.1 coordinate 24,255, forward strand.
ATCTATTAACTAAATGTCAAGTCAACATTCCTAGATGGATTTCTTGAAAAAGAAATCTAGATAGAGCAACCACAAAGGTTCGTGGTAGAAGACCAAAAAGACGAAGTGTTAAGATTCAAGAAAGCTCTCTACGGATTAAAGTAAGCACTATGGGCTTGGTATATCGAAATTGATAAATACCTCACGACCTAAGGATTCAGGAGGAACACTACAAAAAACACAAATTTTTTTAGGGCTTTTTGACAGACACATACTTTGTCAGAATTTCTGATGGACTTTCTTATGCCATTCTGACGGAAATGAAATTTACAAAAATTTATGATGGCCACTCGTGGCAGTCAAAATGTCATGGGATGGACATCAGCAATAAGGCACGAAAGATGGCAGGAAACTTTCTGACGAACCTATGTCCGTCAGAACAACCCGCTGACAAGTTCTGACTGCTATGTGGCAGTCAGAATGGACAAAATTATTGAAACTGTGTTTTTGGGCTATTCTTATGGCCATTATGGTGGCATATGGCCGTTAGAACTCTGAAAGCCAAATGCCATCAGAATAGCTGTAAAAAAAAGTCAAAATATCTACCCCCTTCCTTCTTCATGTTTAGTTTGAACGGGAGAAAATTTTTAGTTTGAACGGGTTTTTTCTCCCCCAAACGCGTTTTCTCTCTGATTTTTCTGTCCAAATAGATTTTCCAACCTTTTTTGGGCATTTTTTGGCGAGGTGAACTGAAGTGGTGTTTAAAGCATCTCCTTTCTCCATTAAGGTTTGTCAAAAAATTTTCTTTTTTGTAACCCTTAAATTTTCTTTGTTAATGGGTGATTTCTGAGCAAGTTTTTTGTTATTTTTTTAGTTTTGTTTAAGTATATAATGTGGTTGATAGCTATTTGATAGTATATAGAGTTGGTATAATATGATTTAGTTTGACGTGAGATAATTATGTTGAAATCTAATTAAAATGTTAAAATTGGAATATATGTAGATTTTGTATGTTGAAATTTCTTTAGGACTTCTATTGTATGATAGATGTAGAGTGTTTGAATAAGTTTTTGAAATTTATTTGAATTTATTAGATGAATTTCAATTTTGTGATGTTTATGACTTAATTTAATAAATTAAATTATGTATTTTATTGTTTATATTTTGAGAAATTTTTTGGGGCTTTTGTTTTTTGATGGATATTGAGTGTTGGATATTTTTCCATTTTTTGGAATTATTTTGAATGAATTTCAATTTTATTGTGTATGGCTCAATTTAATAAATTAAATTATATATGATATTGTTTACATTTTAACAAATTTTTTTCAAGTTTTTGTTATATGATGAATGTTACTAATTTGTAAATTTTTTTTTGGATTTTTCTTTAGTCAATATAACTTGATGTATATATTTTGATGCATGTATGTGATGTAATGAATTTATAATTATTGTTCAATATTGAAGGAATAAGGAGATCCCTGAGCATCGTCGTTGGATGAACAATAAAATTTACCCCAATAATAGAAGTATTACAGCTGAGTTTTATAGGGAAATTAAAGAATTTATTTAATTTATTTTTACACAATGTATGTATTGATGGAGACATGTTTAGATGCTCATGTGCTAAATGTAAATGCCAAAATTTTCAAACACTAGATGACGTAAGGGTGTATTGATAAACACAATTTCTATATATTAGTTTATCCTCACATTTAGTCTTTTAATCTTCTCATGTGCTTAAATTATTGGGTTTGGTCACATTTTATGAGTTGGAGCTCCAATTGGGTTTAATGATATATTTTAGCATTATTGGAGCTTTTACGTTGCTTTTGTATTTTGGTCATAACTGAGTTCTAGACATCTGATAATCACAAACATTATCTTGTAGTAAAGCTAATACAATTATCTACAACTTTGATGAAGAACTCTAAGGTTAATTCGGATGTTTAGTGAGTCAAATTTAACCTAAAATTCAGAGCTGGAATTCTGCCACTAGAAGTCCTCTTTTGCATACCACATATCAAAACTGTTGCGTTTTGCTCATGCTCTTGACCTAGAATTCATTTAATGTCTGGTTAGACAGCTGAGAGACACTTTGACCTAGGGGTAGACTTGTAATTAGTGGTTTAGGGTTTTATATATATACAGATGTTGTAAAATGTTACCAGCAGCTAGGGTTTTATAAACACTGTTCCATTGCCTCTGGCTGGTTTTCCTCTTTGTTTCTTTCTAGGGTTTCATTCTATTCCTTTGTAAATTTGTCCCTTTTGTTAATGGAGGGCTAGAATCTTTAATCAATCCTAAGGATTGACAGTCTTGATGTTTAATTTTGAGATTTTGGTTTAAACATTTTCCAATTCAAGCATTTATCAAGTTTTCTCCCTTCTTTTAAGATTCTAATTATGTTGCTTAATTTTCTTAGAATATTCACATGACAGCTGCGTAGTTATCATGTGTCAAGAGAGATTTGTAGAGACTAAACAAGGCATCAAAACAAATTGATGAGTTGTTAGCTTGATTGGGTTTTGGTTTTAGGTTAAGATGGTGTTTGGATGAAAGCTTGATTTATTTAACCCTGATTAACTAAATCATGGATGCTTATTCAGAGGTGAACTCAAGAATTATATTAAGGCTTCTTAATATGTTCTAAAAATCAAGAACTAGATTATTGCTTGAATGACTCTTTGTGATCAAGGATTAATTAAAATCAAGACTAGTTATTTCCCTTGGATTGGTTGTTTCCAATTTCTATTTATTATTTTCGTTCCTACCATTTTATTGTCTGTTATAAACCCCCCTTTTCTGGTCTTACCCTAATTTGATTACCTAATCAAAGTGATCCAAGGATTCGACCTGGTGTACCTTTTATACTACGGTTATTTGGTGAATTGATTACTTAGAGACAAAATCTGATAACCTCGGCAGGTGTCAAATCTTGGCACCGTTGCCGGGAATCATTCTGATTTTGATAATCTTGTTAAGAGTATTGCTGACTACTAACCCTTCACTACCTCCTGATTGCTTGTTTTGGTGGCTTTCTGGTGAAAACAGGTGGTTCTAGGTCAAATTTCATGATTTTGTACAGACAAATGTGCTTGGAATGACTTGAAATTTTGTCACTTGAAGGAAAACCACCTGATATGCAAGGCTCAAGCATTGCTATAAGCACCACCCTGGTTTGGCCAAATTCCACCGTTTAGACCACTTTTCCAATTTTTTAGATTTTGTATCGCAATTTTTATTGTCATTTTTGTCTAATTTTCATCTTATGTTGATCCTAAAATTTTAAAAAAAGTGTACTTGGATTAATTAGATCAATTTTGGTAGAATTTCAGTGTTTTGTAATCTATCTTGCATATTCTGTGTTTTAGTGCTTTGCATGATGCATGACTAGGTCTTCCACTAGTCATTTACTTGATATTGACCCTGACATTGAGAGGACCTTGTATTCACTTAATAAAGCTTGTAAGGTTAGTGAGAGAATTGAATCTGAATTTGAAAAAGATCTTGAAACTGAACTTGAAGCAATAAGTGAAAGTGAAATTGAAGTTGATCCTGAAACCTTAAGTGATATTGTAACCATGGGTGAGAACATGTAAAATAGGACCCTTAAGGAACTAGCTTCCCCTGATGTTGCTTACCAGCCTTTAGGAATTCAATATCCTAATCTTAATGTAGACTTTGAGCTTAAATTTGGACTAATACATTTGTTGCCAAAGTTTCATGGCCTAACTAGTGAGGACCCTCATAAGCACTTGAAGGAATTCTATGTAATCTGTTCAACAATGAAGCCATAAGGAATATCATAGGAGCACATCAAACTGTGAGCATTTCCCTTCTCCCTTGCTGATGCAGCCAAAGATTGGTTGTACTGCTTGTCACAAGGATCATTGAGGAGTTGGATTGACATGAAAAAGCTATTCTTGGAAAAGTTTTTCCTTGCATCTAGAACTGCATCCATTAGAAAAGATATTTGTGGTATAAGACAGATGACAGGAGAGACTTTATTTGAAAGCCTCGGTAGTTGTCATGCATCTATATAAGAAAGGTTTTATGGAGAATTACTATTATTGGGTGTATTATGGAGAAGTCAGGCCACCGTTACCCCAACTAGTTGAGGTTAAGGTTGAGACCCAATATTTCCAGCCGTATGAGCAGATGGTTATGGATACTGCTAGGTCATCTTTTGAAAAATAGTACCATAGAGCAGAAAATGATCCTAATGAAGATTCGGCTAAGTTTTATGATATGTTAAGCACCACATTATATCCATTATGGGATGGATGTGAGACACACTATATGCTTTCAACGACTGTTAGATTGTTGAGCATTAAATCAGACTATAATATTGTGGGTGCATGTATAGATGAGTATATTACATTGATAAGTGAGATATTGCCAAACAGTCATCGAATGCTTACAAATTTATACCATACCAAGAAATTGGTTTCTAAACTTAGTTGTGGGTATAAGAATATTGATAATTGTCCGCAACGATGCATGTTGTATTATGGTGACGAAGAAGGTGTTAGATAGTGTTGATTTTATGGTGCAGCACAATTCAGACAGCCACAAGTTGGTAAAAGCAAGGTTAGGGATGTTCTAAACAAATAGATGTGGTATTTACCCATTATTCCTAGACTGTAAAGACTTTTTGCATCTAATGCATCTACGGGGCAAATGAGATGCCATCGGAAACATTCACGTGAGTCCAGGTTGTTGTCGTATCCATAAGATGAAGAGACATTGAAGCATTTTGACTAGGTTTTCCTGGATTTTTCTATTGATCCCAGGAATGTTAGGTTGGGTCTGTGTGCGGATAGTTTCAGTCTATTTAGAATGAACGCCAGACATATTCTTCTTAGCCTGTCATCATTACTCCTTACAATATTCTATCTTGCATGTGTATGGGAAGGGAGTACATGTTCTTAGCGGTGATTATTCCTGGTCTACGTAATCCAAAAAGGAAAATTGACATCTTACAACCTCTGATTGATGAACTACAACTGCTTTGGCAGCTGGGAGTACTTACATATGACATTTCATTGAAACAGAACTTCTTTATGTGAGCTGCTCTTTTGTTACCTATCAATGACTTTCTAGCATATGAAATGCTATCAGGTTGGCAAACCTCTAGTTGGCTGGGTAACTCAATTTGCATGGGCAGTTTAAAGGCAATTTATCTTAAGCATGGATGAAAAATTTGTTATTTTGATTGCCATCGATAATTCTTGCCATTGGAACATCCCTTTCATCAAAATAAGAACAACTTCTTGAAGAATAAAACTAAGAAATACATTTCACCCAGTCACTTATCTAGAGATGAACTCTATATATAGGTATTGAGACAAGCAAGAGTAATAGAAAGTGGCGGGAGCTTTCTATTGGTTATGGTGTAACACATAATTGGACTAAACACAGCTTTTTTTGGAATTTACCTTACTGCTCTGCTTTGTTAATCCCACACAACATAGATGTGATACACACAGAGGCTTATGTGTTTGGGAATATGTTCAATACGTTGATGGATGTCAAAGAGAAGACCAAGGACAATATGAAGGCAAGGATTTAGCTAGCCTTTGTAAGCGTCCAAGTTTGAAGTTACAAGAATTAGGTAATGATAGGTACGCAAAACCGAAGGCACTTTAAACATTAACCATTGAGCAGAAGAAAGTTGTTTGTGAGTGGGTGCAGATTCTAAAGCTTACTGATGGATATGCATCAAACTTAGAGAGATGTGTTGACACTAATTCTTGAACGTTAACGCACATAAAAAGTCACAACTGTCATGTGTTTATAAAGAGACTCTTGCCAATAGCTGTCAGTGGGCTGCCTCTTACAATTTGGGACCTTTTTGTGAAGCTAAGTCAATTTTTTTGATATCTTTACTCTCCCACTTTGCGCAAAGTTGACTTATAGGTCATGGAAAAGAACATCATTCTTACCCTGTGCAGACTTGAGAAGATTTTCCCCCTGCTTTTTTGATGTCATGGAACATTTACTCATTTACTTAGTTGAAGAAGCATTGGCAAATGGACCTGTGCAATATAGATCGATGTACCCTTTTGAGAGGTTCTTGCACACGTTAAAGAAAAAGGTCAAAAATAAAGCTCATGTGGAAGGTTCTATATGCGAGGCTTATATTCTTGAAGAGACTTTGACTTTTGCTCGTATTACTTTGAGTCTCACATCCATTCATGAACTAGATGAGTGCCTCAGAACAATGATGGTAGAGAAAGTTCTACTAGTCAACCTATCTCAATCTTCAACTATCCCGCTTACCTACATGGAACTATGACTGAACGTTATCTAACTGTTGAATACCTATCATCTGTAACACTTTATGTGTTGCTAAATAGTTAAACCTTATAAGAAGTAAGTTATAGTTTCATAGCTTCGTATTTAATTTCAAATAGTCATCAATAAATCCTTATGTGTTAACAACATTTTCTCTTGATGCAGTGTGTAAATAAATATATCATACGGTGATCTATCTAGCAATGACGTTGACAAACACATTGCTAATGGATTTCCTCAGTGGTTCAAGAATTTTGTAAGTAAATATAAGAATCTTTTATATGTTATGTATTATTACTTATGCTTATAATGTGACTAATTGTATAATATACTTAGGTGCTGAACCCTGTAAATGGGACTGATGACGTCCTTCTAAAATCTTTGGCTTAAGACCCAACAAGGAAGGTGAGCACATAGGAATGAATGAATATCAATGACTATAAGTTCCATGCAAAAGCATGGTCTCATGGGTGAAAAACTAATAGTGGAGTTTGTATGAAGGATCTGGTTATGATGAAGCTGAGTCATTCTATCATGGCATTTTAAAGGAAATTATTGAGGTCATATATTCTTTATCACCTGGTACACGGTTAATACGCTTTAAATGATTTGATCCTTTAAACCGGGGGACAAGGAGTTATCCAAAATATAGATTTGTGAAGATCAATGCGAGGTCCACATATAAGGGGGATGACTATTTCATCTTTGTTCAACAAGCAGAGCAAGTTTATTTTGCGCCTTATCCCTAAACAACTCCAAGTAAGCAGGGTTGGTTACATGTAATTAAAACTAAGGCTAGGCATACAATTAATACCTCAGATGCGCCTTTCCAAGACACATCTCATCACTCTTCGAAGTTAATCCTTGATGATGATCAGACTCAAGGAGTTTTGAGAGATAACACAGTTGCATTTGCTTATGAGGAAGTGAACATACTAGTAAATGAGAATTTTGTACTTGAAATTAATGATAATATAGAAGCAGTTGACGAAGAAAATGAAGATGATTATAATAGCAATGACGGGGAAACCGATAAAAATCCTCCTAGTGATTATGTATTAGAAAGCAATTAAAATGAAACTAGTTCAAATTTAATCAAACATTTTGCTACCATAGGAAATTTATATTTTTATTATAAGTAAAATAAAAATTTATAAAGTATAATTATTTTTTAAATCTAATATATATTAATATATATATATATATATTAATATATATATATATATATATAAATTAATAATATAAAAAGAATTAAGGAAATACACAAATTGAAAAATAATAATATTAAAAACTAGAATTAAAAAAATATATTTAGACTTTATTAAAAAATGGGGGTACTAATGAATTAGATGACTTAATTAGAAAAAAAATTTTAATATAAGGACCCAAAAGTCATATTTTGAGTCTATATATTTGTACTTAATTTAATACGCTTTGAGTCTTTGTGGATTCATATTTTGGACTTTTGTTTAGCCATATTTTGGATAGGCCCAGTCTCAGTTTTTACAACTGTATAATCCAAAATTAAAAGAACATGCTTGTGAACCACCAAACCATAATACTAATAGACACTCGACTTTTTAAATAGGTTTCTATAATTTTAAAATTTAAGGTTTATATTTTAAAGTTTAGTATTTAAATTTTAGTATTCAGAGTTTCAAATTTAGGCTAGGGTTTGAACTTTTAGAATTTAAGGTCTCTCTCATTTTTTTATTTTTTCCCTCTTTCCCATACACTCACTTTTCTCCAGTTTTCAATTTTCCCTCTCCCTCACACTCACTTTTCTGCCCTTTTCAATTTTCCCTCTCTTTGATTTCCATTCGACCTCCACTCTCAATATCATCACATTATTTCTTTGTTCTCACCCACTCAAGCAATTAAGGGCAACTCAAAGGGACCACGAAGACGTCGCCTTTGACTGCAATGCCAAGTGTTTTAGGCAAATAGGGAGCTCGTGGACTAGAAGACAAGTAAATTTTTTAAACTTTGACTCGGGTAATTTCAAATTAGTTACCCTCTTCCATTTTGTTTTTCTCTTCAATATCTTCGAGATTATGCCCATGTTCATCTCTGGTTGTTATTTTCAATTACTTTGTTTTAACTTTAGTTTTGGTATGGTTATCGATTCATTTAGATTATGATGTTCATATCTTGAATATGTTTTATCAACTATTATCTAATTATATTGTATTCTTGAAAATATACTTCACTTGTAGAGAAATTAAATTTGTATAGTGAGATTCCCGCAAAACAAATTTATCAACTATTATCTAATTATATTGCCCACTAGCTGTTTGTAAAAATGTTTCATAGGATTTTGAACTAGATTTTTCTGCAAATGCCTTTAATTCTTATTTTGGGGTGGATTCTAGAGTTCTTAGTTTTTCAATTCAAGTTCAGCATGCACTTTTTCTTATTGGTGCATTTGTAGATTTGTGTGGCTTGCCCTGGCATTCATTCTTTTGTTTTGTTCACTTAGATTTTGGACTTAATATACTTTAGGTCTCGTAGAATTCTGAAGTTTTCCTCTACTTTTTGTTTGTGTTAATACCTTGCTAATTTAAATTACATATGTTAGTAGAGTTAGTGACCTATAATGTTTTTCTGTAAGAATTTATTGCTTTAGTGTTTTTTAAATACTAAAAAAGCTATAGATTCAACAATTTTAGACACTAGTGGCTTCATTGCTAAAATGCTGACAAGCAAGAGGAATTATCTCTTGTATATACCTGCTCCTTTCTTCCAAGTGCTTATAATGTCAATATGAAGTCTTTGACTATCTTGTAAGGAAACAACTTTGCTAATAATTCACAATCTTAAAAGCATATTATTATATATGCATGCTGGTTTTTGCATGGATTTAAGCTTCAATAATATCATGGGATAGATTCCAGGATCACTTTTCAATCTAAGTTCACTCTCTTGTAATATGCCATCCCAAATAATTAAATTATGGATTTCCTAGTATGCTTTGATAATTGGATTAAATCATGATTTGTTTTTCTCCAATTTTAGGTTTCTTGGAAATAACAAACTTAATGGTACTATCCCTACCAAGATAAGTTCATATCTTCTCAATATGTGAGTATGCTTTTCATAAATCGACTTTGTTGCATCATAGTGAATTCTTGTTAGCGCATTTGTAGTAATTTAAAGTGAAGAGATTTGATGAGTTATTAGTGAGAAAGTAGGAGCTAGCATTGAATGGCATATAAAGGAGACAAATTAAATTGTATTAATGTAACATATGCATGGAAGGTTAGCTAACAAGCTTAATTTAATTAGCTTAGTGTTAGTCTCACAGCTTATATATATATATATATATGTTGGTCACATGAGTGATATAAATAGGCCAATGACATTCCTTGGTTCATTGAATCCTATGTTTTCCATCCCCACATTAACAGTGGGCTAGGGGTATATCCACTTGTCACAACGTGATGGCCGGTGAAATAGCCATCATTTTATGACTTTGAGGCGCATAAGAGAAAACGCAGAGAAAATAGGAGTCGCCACCAATTAATTAGAAGGATAATTGGGATCCTAAAAAAGAAAGGAAAACTG
>JASKGM010014749.1:0-34094 GCA_034509205.1 Ceratonia siliqua
GGTTTTTTTAAGTTTAACAAACCCCCCCCCCCCCCCCCCCCCCCCCCTTGGCTGACGAGGACGCTATGTTGCATTCATGAACTTGTGTTGCAACACAGACAAGACTTATGAAAGTATCCTTACGGGAGAGGAACCAGAGTCAACATTATAGTGAGCGTGTCTCTCGGAAACAAACAAATCTAATTCGAATCTGGACAGGCTTATTTTGTCCATTGATGATCTGCCTGTTGCTCTCCACCGTGGCAGGGGAAATCATATCCACTGCCAGACTTTCCAACCTTACCAACAGTGCCATAGTGAATTGTTTGAACTGTTTATATTACATAATTATCTCAAATTTTAGATGACTGAATTCATAAAGGCTGAACATCTTTCTCATTCTCCCTACCAAGACGTAATATATGCATATATTGTAATAGTTTTCAAATTTTCATGCTTCATTTCTGATTTCGTTTTCATCTATAGTTGAACTCATGCATGCATGGTGGGATATCTTGTTTATAAAATAAATCCTCAGTTGTTTTTTTGGGGCCAAATTATAGCTTTAATTGAAAACTGAAAAATGTTTCCTTCAAAGAAAAAAAAAAACATTAGTGCACCTTTCAACATGTCTACAAATGATCATGGTTATTGTAGTATAGATAAGATTTGACTGTTGAGATCGTAATACACGCTCGGTCAGTATCTTCGAAAAAGACGTTAAATTGTCGTTTGTTTAATAATTCATAATCTCTTCACAAATAAAATAGAATTTACTGTTCAAATCCATGTTGATCACATTTCAACATATCTTCAAATTTAATTACATTGTCTGTATTCATTGAAGCATAATTACCTGCTGCAGAAGACAACGTGAAATTTACCCTCATCCCCATTCTCCCTTGCCTTTGTGCCAGCATATTTTCTTTAGATCTTCATCTTGGATTCACTTTCCTGTCCCTGACTCTCACGAGGAATGACCCATCATGTCCCTTTTAAATCCTCTAATTTAAAATAATATCAGTATAACAAATTTCTCTTTTTTAGTTTCCTTGGCCACCTTACCCGCAAGTCCTTTTTCGTTTGTACAGTTTTCATTAATTCTTTATATCTTTCATTTTCCTTCTTCTGTTCAGCTCAGGTACCAATAAAAACATACCAGAATCAGGATTTCTTGCAAAATTGAATTTTCAGCTTCTGGTCTTACCCTCTTGCCAGTTTAGTCCACTTGGAGATGGTTTTCATATTCTGTCATCCGAGCTAAATTAGGAACTCCTTGCATACCTAGAGATCCTTTGTTCTCTTTCAAAAAACCTTCAGTGTGGTTACCATGGCCATTCCTATGGTATTGGACGATCTGTTCTTCTTCATCTTTTTCACTGCCGTTCTGAAAATGAGGGTTTCCTTCGCTTAGCGTCCTGTGCTATCAGCTCTTTATTTTCTAGGTGCTTGTTAAAGGTTAGACTTATATGGTATAGGGCAGGTATGAAAAGTTTATTCAAGTGAAAACTGGTTTGCGTATAACTTACTTTCTGAACTTACTTGGATTATTTATATACTTCCACTAGCTAGGTAGTTTAATAAGATTCTGGTTTTTGTTGCTATGGCTCTAGCTCTTGTTGAATTTTCCTTTCCTTTTTTTCCTTGTAAGTTCACCTGGTCCTTTTTCTGGTTTTATAGTTTTTCTCTTATACGAAGCTCACCTTGTGGAAGTTTTGACCTTTAAAGATGCTTTTTTAATTTCATTTTTCTTTCTTTGATTATATTAATATTCATCGCCAGCTAGCAGTTGGCTTTGAATTACTTACCTTGGATTTCAGTTCATAGGATGAAATGAAACGGTTTCTAACTTTTGAAAACTTTATTTGGTTTGCATTATTAAATTATATGACTAACTCAGAGTACCTCAACCATTACTGTACAATTTGAATACTTCAAATTAAATCTTCTTATAACCCCACTTCTCCATATTTGTATAGAATTTTTCTTTAAACCTGGATTTATGTATATTTTCCTTTTTTATAAATTAAATTCTCATTAATTTTTAATAGAAGAGAGAGAGAACTTGGCCGCCTTCATGGTCATTTTTAATTACATTAATTGATTAGTTATTATGTTTCTTTGCCTGCAAATTTTCCCAGATATAATTACTTTCTTCATATCCACTCACTGTCTTGCCACTTGCCAGGAACAAAAAATGTAGAGAAATAAGCTTCTATAGTTTAGTCATACTGGGGAAAGAGAGAGTGAAGGAGCTTTCTTCAGCCCACTCACGGGTGGAGATTAAAGGGTTGTTGAAGTAACTGCTGAGTCATTAATACAAATACCCAGTAGAATTACTGTAATTGTGTGAATGAAGCAGGAGATATTTGCAGCCCTCTGGCTCTGTGCTTGGACTGAAGGGAGCTCCTCTCCTTTCTTTTGCCTCCATTTATATTAATTTCATGTCTTATAGCCTATGCATGCCTATATATGCTAGCTTATGCTTTGCAGCCAGTACTGTAGCCGATGTCACACATCGTCTTCTAGTTCTCTGTAAGTATTAGTGTGTCAGGATTACTGATAACTCTTCAATCTGACGAAGATTCAGATGCCAAGCATTACTTTTTCACTTGGCTTTTCGCAGGAAAATCATGAAAGAGTAATACACACATATATAGCAGTTTCACATGTTGCTGATGACTGATAAGCATGAGAGCCATATATAGAGTATAGTATACATACTCAGACTGTTTCAGGAAGGAGATCCAGTAATGTACTACTTTCCTTTCGCGGTAGCTTCAGTATGAGAGCCATATATAGCTATAATATGCAAGCTCTTTCTCTCTACTCCTTTTTCTTTTTCTTTTTAGGTCTTAATTAATGATAGTGCACTTAGCTTGGTTTTACCTGTCTAACTCACAGGATACTAGCAACTTCATATATATAAGTCTGGGTTTGGATTCCTAATTCATTAATTAGCATGGTATTTTGTTGCATGTTTAATTATATATATATATTCATGACTGTCATCTAATTAAGAATATCGTTACATAGATTTAAATTGCAAATAACTGTTGCAAGTATGACACTAATCATATATTGATATCTTGTGGAAGTAACTTTATAACAAATAAGAAAATTTAAAAAGAGAAGCCACTTGCATAAATAGTTGAGTAGGTGAGGTCCAAGGTAAAAGATGAGAATCCAAATTCCGTCATCCGTTAAATTTGGGTGGCTCATGATTTATGATGTATTTTTTAATTTTTTAAAACTTATTTTTTATTTAATTAAGGTTGTTTGTATAAAAATAAACGACTCAAATTAACTTAAAAATTAATCATATTATTTTTAATGACACCATCAAATTCACTTATAAAAAATAATAGGGAGGATTCTTCACCTGTACAAAATAAAAATAATAATAATAAGAGAAAGAAAAACCTGAAATATTTATTTACTTGGTTCATATAAAATTTAAACTTGCAACATTTTATTTTTAAAATAATCTTGAACTCATGAAAACATGAGTGTGCCTAGAACAATAAGTAAATTTAATTATAATTTCACCATCAATGTTGTTTGATCAGAGAATTCCTATACTTCATGGGAGGATATAAAATTATTTTACAAAATATTTTTTATAAATTATTATATAAAAAAGGTTATTCCCATTAAAAAAGGGTAAATAAGTGAATCATGATTATTTGCGTTTATTAATACAAAAAAGTGTACTTATTATAAGATAGTCATTTAAAATTATACATATACTTACTTATCTCTTTATTTTTGAAATATGAAAATAAAGTGACACCAATTTGGTTTCTTAATTTCTTTAACAATAAATTTTAATAAAAAAGTTAGAGTACATAGATAGTTATATAAACTTGTAAAATTACTCATTTCATCATTTATTATTTAAATAAAATAAAAGTGAACTGACTTCAAGATTAATTTAATATATGCTCTCTCAATAGTTTGGTCTCATGGATTTTTCAGCATACACAATTAGTGATTCCTAAACTACATTTCTGGACGCAGTGATTTTTATAGGTGCATTTTTATTTTAAGAAAAGAATTTAAAGAATTTAAAGTAAATTAGAACACAATGTTAAAAAAAGAAAAAATTAAAGAAAAAAAAAAAGCACTACAAAATTACAAATCTTAAGTCTGAGTAAGATTGGACTACGGCACGGCGTCCCCCGCACCCACCGTCCTTCGAAGTTGGGGGTAGGGCCTTGAGATAATAATAAGCAATAAGATAAAGACACATACGCTGATTAAAAAAAAGAAGTAAAAAACAAACAAACGGAGGAAAGCCAGCTAATGAAAAAGAAACAAGGAACAAAAGAACAGAGATAGGGAGACGTCTCATTCACGGCTGCCTCTAAATCTATGCTGGACTCATATCATTGTTGCTCTCAAAAAAACCCATTGCAATCTGAAGTACTTCGCCGTCAGCAAGAGATCAAAGACATTTCAAAAGGCACTCTGCTCTCTTCTGAAGTTTTACAAAACAAGTATGCAATTTTCTTTTTTCATTCATTTTATGCTGCCCATTTTCTCAGACACCCAAAAAGCGAATTTCATTTCCTGGGTCTTTTTTTTTTTTTTTTGTAATTTTTCTCACGCGAAAGTTTTGGATTGCCACATCTCAGTTCTTATATATTACTGATTGGTTCTCTGTCTTCAAACTTAAAGTTTGTGTTTTTCTTTTTGGAATCTTCTGATGGGAGAGATGCAGGCTTGACAAAGTGAAAATTCGTTGCTGGGAAGAGTGAGAATTCGCTACACGTGACCATAATTGCTCGGACTGATTGATTCAACCCGGGTATCCTCCAACCTGAAAAACATTTATAATGTAATTTTGCTTTCTGTTACTTTTTGCCAACACTTTTAGTTATAGACATACCAAGATGCATATATGGTGCCTTTTGTTGACAGACACTTGTAAGGGGTATCATTTTTGGGTGGGAATAATTTCAGCGTAACTGCTTGAGCTTTAGTCATTTCGCAAATACGGGAGTATTACTGTCCTACAAGCGCTGTATCAGTGGGAAAGTAATAATAACTATAAACATGTGATGAGAAAAAAATCTACATTTTGATTGAAATAACGTTCTTGATTTTCTTGATAATAAGGTGTCTTTTACATTAGCGCATTATACGGGTATGTTGACTCTGGAACTTTGGCTGGCCACAGCAGATAAATAACCTTAAATTTGCTTTTTTTATAGGAGTTGAATCGGTTTGAGAGTATCACAGACATAGTTGCCTATAAAAGTCAGATGAGATTGGAATCCTTAAATTGTCAATTTAAATGCTTTGCACTACAGAAAAAGAGTGATATAAAACATCTAGGGAGTCTAGTGGTGCTGGAACTAAGGCTTGAAAGTTGAAAATAGAGAACTTGTAGAATCTATAAGGTAGTAGGACTTTCAAGGCATTAATAATGTAAAACTCGGGTGCACAGGTTCATGATAGATATGAATAATGACCTAAGCAATGAGTCCCTAATCGTCCTACACAAAAATTTCGATTTTGGTGAGGAAGCTGAAACCAGCTGGACTTTACTATAAATGATACGAACAGGAAAATGAGACTGATAAGCACAGAGCTGCATAAGGAGTAGGAGAAGTGCATATGCTTCTTGTCATTTGAGTTTCTGGTTTAAATGGAACACTTTCCAGGGATGTAAATTTATTATTCTTTTAGTTGAAGAATTGTGTCGAGGATCAAGGCCTTTTGCTGCCTGGTAGACTATTTAGTTTTTGTGTCGTATAGATCTAAATAATTGCAATACTCTTTTTTGCATTTTCTCCAAAGATTCATTATCTTTGCTCTTGTTGATTTTGAATTTTCCTCTTACCCTTGCCTAGAAGCTTAGAGTTTTTTTCTTTCTTGTAACGGGGCACTTCTGTGTGGTTCTCTTATAATTTAACTTCCTTGTTATTCCATCACCTCAAATCAAGTTCTTATGCACAAAATAGGATCATTTACCCTTTGAGAAAATTTGGTTTGCTTTTCCCACTTTGACTTTTTCATTGGAGTGTATAAAGTATCAACACATAACATATGGTCATTTGCTTTGAAGCTACCTACTTTGGGTATTATCGGTGAATCTGACTCTAGTGGAGATGATTATTCTGAATCTTCATTCTATGAAGATAGGCATAGATACATGACTGCATTAGAGGGACATAGAAATTTTGGACACAATAACAGCAGTGAGGGGAATGCACAAGTACAATTAAAATATGCTTTTGTTTCATCTTTTAGGCTCCATCTGGTATCTTGGCATCTTGACATGGGTATCTAGAATACTAGTATCTTGGATGTGTGTGTAGGATGATTGTATTCAGTATGCCGGCACCTTGTTTAAACATGAGAATGCTAGATGTCCGCCTCTGTCAAACATTATATTTCCAACTTCTTCCGTATCCTATACCTGTCAATATACAAGAGAACCCAAGAAAACTAAAAATGTTGGGTGTCCTAAATACACACTAATAAGAAATATGTAGTTGGATATGTAAGATTTCTATGTTACATGAGACTTAGGCACTGCCCTTTCTGGATAATTTTGAATAACTTTTAAGTGTCGTACCAAATGTAGAGAACTTGAATTTACGAACATCTCATTTCTAGATATCTTGTTCCCTGACATTTAATAAACCTGAAAATTTAGGATCTCACATGCCAAGTGGCTCCTAAATGACTACCTTACCTTCCTAAACATTCCTTCTTCTCTTGTTTGAGTGAGCAGTAAGAGACTCATCTGTTCTTGAATATAAACAATACTTTAGCAATATGAATTTATTACATTTAATAGTATCTGATTAACAATAAGAAGTTAAGGCATGATGGGGCATACCCAAGTTGTTTACTTTCATCGTGGTCATTGATAGTTTCTACTTATAAATTTATTCCCTCCCGCTTCTTTTATCTCCCCCCCAACCTTACCCAGTTCATTATTGCAAACATTTACACAGCCTGATTAGTAATTTGTTTTATGCAATATGAATAAAATTGTCTTCCGGAAATTAACTTGAGGCACTTTACTTTCTATATTTTGGTCACCTATAGTGATCAAATGCAGCAAGTGCTGGCTGCTGCTCCCTCATCTCATACAAGTTCATCTGTTTCAACATCTCAAGGAATAAGTCTAACTATCAGCAACTGTGAATCCTTCAATGTTGGGCCCTCTGCTTCTTTTCCCCAGTACGGTGCAGATATTAATGGAGGTGATGAAACAGAGTTACTCTCTGTATCTTGGAATCAGGACTATGGTTGCTTTGCTGCTGGGACAAGCCATGGTTTTCGAATTTATAATTGTGAGCCTTTCAAGGAAACTTTTAGACGTGATTTAAAAAGTGGTGGGTTTAAAATTGTAGAGATGCTGTTCCGCAGCAACATTCTAGCACTTGTTGGTGCTGTAGGTAATTTGCATCACCCACCTAATAAAGTTATGATTTGGGATGATCATCAGAGCAGGTGCATTGGTGAATTTACATTTAGGTCTGAGGTTCGTGCGGTGAAATTAAGACGTGATCGAATTGTAGTAGTTCTCGATCACAAGATTTATGTTTATAACTTCATGGATCTGAAGCTTCTTCATCAGATTGAGACTCTGGCGAATACGAGGGGATTGTGCTGTCTTTCATACAATTCAAATACATTTGTTTTGGCTTGTCCCGGTCTTCACAGAGGACAGGTCCGGGTTGAACACTTTGGTCTGAATATGACCAAATTAATCAATGCTCATGATTCTCAAATTGCATGCTTTACTTTGACAAAGGATGGGCTCCTTCTTGCAACTGCTAGTGCAAAGGGCACTTTGATTAGAATCTTCAATACAATGGAAGGGACTCAATTACAGGAAGTAGGTTACTTGACTATGGATTTAATTATTGTGATAATCAATTATTATCTCTAACTTATAGTATAAGACAGATTGACAGGAAAATAATATTTTACTAACACATGTCCTTTATTTTGTTTATAACTTTTTCATGTTTCTATTATAATTGATTGATTGTATGCAAACAAACTGCAAATTCTATCCAACGCTAGGACAATATCTTTTGTATATAGTTCATTCATTATTGTGCATAAATTGTGTTGTATGTATACCCTCACTCACACCTGATCATCCTAAATGCATACAGGATGTATCATTTTCTTGTGCAACTTTTGGAAGTTCATCTTATATCGATAGTTTCTCCCACAATGCTGAAAAGTTGTTAATCACTTTAGCTTTAGTTGTTGCACATCTTCTCTATAATGGAAAAATTCGACAATATTATCTTCTATATTTTTGTAACTAAGATTTCATAATGAAAATCCCATAAATAGCTGTACATCTCTAGTAATTTTATATAATCTTCCGTCAAATCTTGTGGTTGTGCTTCTTGACATCTGTTTTTGAAAAGAGAGAAGGCTGTTACACCTCAAGAATCATGGGTTGTCTGCAAAACTGTTGAAAGTAGAAATTCTTTCTTCAATAAGCTCTAGTTGTTCTCCATTTGTCAATTTTCTATGTGTCTATCTTTCATGTAGGTAAGAAGAGGGGTGGATAGAGCTGAAATCATTAGTATCGCTCTATCTCCAAATGTCCAGTGGCTGGCAGCATCAAGTGACAAAGGAACTGTTCATATATTCAGTCTGAGAGTCAGAGTAGTTGGGGAGGAGATTTTGACTCGTCCAAATGCTGCTCAAGGACCTGCACTGCTTCACCAGAATTCTTCAACTTCTTTAGATGCCTTGCTTTCTCCAAATACCGGTGCCAACCACAGTTCATCATTGTCTTTCATGAGAGGTAAAAGCGATTTTCTTAGATAAAATGCTAAGCACTTGGAATTAATATAATTTGGAGATCTAAGAATTTTTTCCAGTTTACTTAATTTGAATATTTATCCAGGGAGCTAATTTTATGTTGTGTAAGATGTCAATTTATTGACCTGAATATAATTAAACTTCTGTAAGTTTGGAAAACTAGATGGCATCACTTGATTTACATCTAATCAACTATCTGAACTCCGAAGTCTCCTGTTTCATGTATACTAGGTGTTTGACAGTAATAACATATTTGTGGGGGGAAAATGAAAGCTTCCCAGAAAAACCCTTTTGAAGAGTGGTTCTGTCCCAATTGTTCATTTCTTTCCAAATCAAGCCATTTCAAGCCATTAACATCACCTACTCTAACAGAACTCATGTTTTTAAATTTCCCTTATGCTTCAAAACTTTTCTATTTGAAAGTTTTCAAAACCAACATGCTTCTAAAAACTTGCTTTTAGTCTGGTCAATTGCATAATGCTATAATAGATACTGGTTTGTTTTGTTTCTTCCAATCACTTAATCTCTTTGACAACTTTGTAGGGCTTTTACCAAAATATTTTAGCTCGGAATGGTCATTTGCACAGTTCCACTTGCCAGAAAACATACAATTTATTGTGGCATTTGGATCTCAGAACACTGTCCTAATTGTTGGCATGGATGGGAGGTGTGTCTATCTTACTGTGTTTGTAGCACTTGTGAGTTTCACAACTTAGTTCTCATGATTCTTCTCGTCCTCACATGGTGCCCTCTCTTTTTCCCATGGTGCCAGTTTCTACAGGTGCAGCTTTGATCCATTGAATGGGGAAAAGATGTTGCAGCAGGAATATGTTCGTTTTCTAAAATTTGAAAGTAGGCCAGGATGAACCATTGCCCAACATCCTCCTCACCAGGCGGTGAGCTTATGATCTTATGTAAATATGATGTGTCCAGCGCCAGGCAATAAACTCTTCTCATTCTGTGTAAATATGAATATGATACCCCACATTGAAAGATCTTGAGATCTATTGATGTTTCCTAGTGTATATGGTGTACATGTTGAAAAAAAGGTGAATAAAATTGAAAAGAAAGGAATACTGATAGCAACAGCTTCATCACAAAGGAATCAGTGGTTAAATATCTGTTGCTAATCTAATACCATGAAAATTTTCTGGTTCTTAACTAGAAAAGTGACGCTGACATATTTTTGTATAGAGCTAGACTGCCAATACTGAATATATTTGAAACATCACTGTATATCAATGATTAATGTTGGCAGTAATAAAATTTTGTTGGAAAGTAGAAAACGAGAGAGACGAAACATGAGTAACTTGAAGGTTGCAACGTTGAAATTAAAAAAAGTATGGCTTAGCTAGATAATTTTAACTTTTATCGTGGCTTGAGTCCTTGTCAATGTCATTAATTTTTTGATCCAAAATAGCTCAATAACTTATGCAAATGATGGACAATTTGGTCTTTTCCTCACAAAATTATTAGCTATTTTATTTTGAATGAATTAATGTTTTAGCCTTTTAAATTTATACTTTTTCTCAAAATAATTCTTCACTTTTAAAGTGTCTATTTGATCATCTACTTTTAATTTAATTTTCAAAATAATCCCTAGCATGCTTAATAGAGACTTGACAAAAACGTACCAACAATTGTACAATGGAAGGTCGCACCTAAGTTATTTTGCTTACCTACACGTAGGGATAGTTAAGAAGTGAATTTCAATCTCGTCATGTTGTATTATAATATGATAAAATAAGTTAAATCTAAATCGTTCATTTGTGAATTAAGATTCTGCATATTTTTTAATTTTTTTAAAATATTTCTTTTCAAAAATGGTGACGGGCCACGATGTGGTCAACATGAATGGAGCCACAGGCAGACAACTCGCACGTTATGAGGATATAAACTGAAAAGAGACAGAAACGATGTCGTATAATGACTAAGTGTAACAGATTAGCTCCAGCAAAGCAACAGTCCGTATATTGCCGGCCACAGTTTTGACCTTGTGTCAACTAACAGTTTGTTCTGTTGGTTATATTATCCATTCAGACGAGTGATTAAGCTCTTTCTTTCTTCCTTTCTCTCTTACTGGCGGGTCAGTGAAGACTGAAGAGGAACTGACCGGAGGAGAAAATCCCATTTGGGTTCAGGCGTCTTCTTTGTAATAGTGTTTCCAGATAATCAGATGAGTAAAGTAGGGGTGTTTCGTGAGCAATGGGCGATTGCGATCCCAGCTAATATATCCCATTGCAGCAGTAAGTGTAGACGCTCATATATTCGGCGGATGCACAAGTATCCTTCTTGTTCGGTTCATTCTCCTCTCAATTTTGGTTTGGGTAATGCAGACTATACTCCTCTTACGTCTACCTTTGTTGCTTCCGCTTCTTCAGCTTCTTCAGTCAGTGGCTCGGGTGCCGAATATTCCGGTAATTTTAATTCCTCATCTCTCCTTTTACTTCATCAAATTTCTCTCATCTTTTAATTTCTTTTATATGTGACTCTTTGTGTGCGTTCTGTGGAAGTTTTTGTTTATTTCTAGTTCCATTTACTGGCTTTGCTTTTTCTGTCTGATGGTATTAGTTGGTTAAGTTTTGTTCAATTTTTGAAGGATTTCAACTGGGTAGCGTGACCCAAAAAAAAAAAATACTAGAAGACAGAATGCTAATAGACCTCTAACACTAATACTACTGGCTTCTGAAATATGCAAAGGGATTGAAAAACTCTGTTAGTTGATGCTTTATGATTTTTGTTTTTTGGCTTGTTATAGGAGGATGCCTTATCCTCGATTATTGTATTCTCCTTCCTTCCTATTGAAGTCTTCTTTTATCCAAAAAAAAGACAGACATAGAACAATGACTAACAAGCAAGTTCCTCTTATTTTCTGTACTCTAGAGTTGGTTCCTAGAATATCCTAGGAGATGGAAACCTCATGATTACTGATTAGTGTTTATTTTCTTCATGGACAAGTCATTATTATTGCAAGGTTACTTATATGAGTGCTTTGTGTTGAACCCCTTATCACCAGAGCAATTGTTGGACGTGGGAACAAAGAAGAAAAAGAAGGGGATAGCTGGAATAGATCAAGATGAATTAGTGGATCCAAAGCTTTTAGCCGATCCAGACAGTTACTTTTGTGAGTTCAAAGGAGTGCACATACACCACAAGGTACACGATGTAGAATCTCAAGCACATAGCTTGTTCCGGAATCAGTCACTTTCTCAACTCCCACATAATACTATGAAGCTAGGTCTTCCCATGATTCTGTTACATGGCTTTGGAGCCTCAGTTTTCTCATGGAAACAAGTTATGAAGCCTTTGGGAGAGGTTACTGGTTCAAAAGTTCTTGCTTTTGATCGGCCAGCCTTTGGATTGACATCAAGAGTGAATTTTTCCAGGCATTTTTCTTCAGGAACCAATGACTCTAAATCTTTAAATCCATACTCGCTGGCGTTTTCAGTACTTGCTACGTTGTACTTCATTGATCTATTAAATGCTGAGAAGGCAATTCTCGTGGGGTATGTGAATGTCTAATCTTCTTTTTACTCAAGTGACTTTATTTTCTGAGGTAGCAAGTGTTTTTATCAACATAACTAGCGCATGCTTTCCACTTTTGTTATGGCAAGATGCAAGCTGAATAGGCAGTCATATGTTGCAACCCTGCACCTGCTTGTCTTACATGTGTTGTTCATCTGATTGTCCTAGTTGTTCAATAGAAGGGTCACTACGCTAATACGATTGTGATTTTATTGGTCTCAAGCGTTAAATTGATGATCTCTATCTTTTACCACTCCAGAGTGGTAGCCAGTGGTAAAGGAGTTCCAAAATTACTTATATGAATGCCCCTGTAAGCAAATAAAAATTGTCATTTTTCTATTGTTCGTTTTCTTTTTCATCTAAGCCTATTCCCATCGAGGTCAGATCTTTCTTTGTGCTGTATAACTGGTAATGGACTCTCCCTCCCATCCACTCCTTTTCTTTTGTGCTGAGACGTCTTCAAAATGACTTGTCAGGCACTCAGCTGGCTCACTTGTAGCAGTTAATACATATTTTGAAGCTCCTGATCGCGTTGCTGCTCTAATCCTTATTGCCCCAGCAATTTTGGCCCCACTTACTACACCCAAAATTGTTAAAGAAAATCAATTGAGAAAAGATAACCAAATGAAAGAAGAGAACAGTTCTCCTATCAGACCAAATCCATTTTTTGGGCTGTACAAGATTCTGTCCAAGATTACCAAGTACATTGCAGATGCAATAATCCAGATGGCGAAGGGGATGATATATATGCTCAACTCTCTGTACAGGAAATTTTTATCAGCTATCCTCCGTTCTGCGCTTGCCGTAATGCTGGTAATGAACTTTTTCATAGCTAATGCAATACTAATCTTGGCTGTGAGTTACTTTCAAGACCTTGTTGATTTAATCATTATTGGAACAAAATTATAAAAAGAGCCACAAGGAATTGTAGGCTATTCTAAAATACAACTTACGCTGAACTCGTGAGGGCCTTTCCAATGAGGTCAGATTCCACACCATTCCTTTTCACCATTATTTAGATTCATGGTCTTCAGGGAAAGTTGAAGTACATATAATGTGATACATAGGGAAATGCTGGTTAGTTCAGTCCGGCTTCCTATGTAGAATTGTTTCTTGTTGGAGGACTCTTTTAGGTATATTGGCTGCTTTGTTAAGCTAGACTGGAGTTCTGAAACCAACATTGAATATTTGTCATTATGGCTGGTCCAGTTGCCTAACTGATGGCCACTTTCCTCATAATGATCACAGGTAAGAATGGTGATTGATAAGTTTGGTATAGCTGCAGTTCGGAATGCATGGTATGACCCAAATAAGGTCTCTGAACACGTCCTTCATGGTTATACAAAGGTAATGTCTCAGCGATGTCCTTTTTTTTTTTTATATACATGTTGTCAGTAATCAGTATTGTCCATTTCCCCCCTCGTACTTGAAAGTTCAGTACTCAGTCAATGTTAGTACTGAATGCAGCCATTGAGGACTAAAGATTGGGATAGGGCACTGGTGGAATACACAGCAGCAATGCTTCTGGATGAGGAATCTAAAACAAAACCGCTGACTCAAAGACTTCATGAGATATCATGTCCTGGTGATGACTCAAATCCTATATATATCCCCTTTTCTTTTCCTAATCTAGGCCTCAATCTGTTTTTGAATACCTGATCAGAAGAGCTAGCAAATTGATGGAAATGAAAGAGGAAAGGCATCTGAGAATGGCTATATAGAGTAGTAATTCATGGTGGCAACGAATAGGTTGATTTGTTAATGCTTTCACTAGGGATTTGCCAAGATGGAATAATGCTTCTGCCTTATATATATTCTTTTCAAATTCGAATCACTGAGAGTTGAATTGAACAACTGCTGATCAATCTTATAATCTATAAACTGGGCTAACCAATTGGTGTGTGTAGATTTGATTTGTAGATTCATCAATGTAATTGGTTTTTTTATTTCTTTAGATTTTTAGTTGGCTGATTCTTGTTCCGGAATTCATAGTTAATCATGAGTCTTCTTATTTTTAAGTAGCAGCCTATTCCACTTGATACCCTGATTTGAATATTGAGTATAACTGACGATAATTGTTTGAAAAAACAGTTCTGATTGTCACTGGTGATAGTGACCGACTAGTCCCTTCTTGGAATGCTGAGAGACTTGCACGAGTCATACCAGGATCGTCCCTTGAAGTAATTAAGCAATGTGGCCATTTGCCCCATGAAGAAAAAGTTGAGGAATTTATATCAGTTGTGGAGAAGTTCCTTCAGAGATTAGTTGGTAACTCAAATGAGCAATACCTGCAATCTGTAATATGAAATTTCTACAACTCAAGCTTCCCATTCTACTTCATAGGAGATCAATAGAAGAAGACCAGACACTAAAGCAGATCAATTACATTAGCAGATGGCAGGCAACTCAGAATGCATATGTAATGATCCGTGCTCTTATTAAGTCCATCAAGCATGATGATCTCTGTCCAACTAATGAAAAAATTGGGGACTGGAAATATGTTCATAAGCAAAAAATTGTGATTTTATGCCCATTATATGACTGTTGGAGTACTAGAAAAAATTTATGTATATATATATATATATAGAATTATTTGCGCACCTTGATATTCTGCAACATGAATTATACCATTGAACCTAGCTTAAATAGGGCCTCAGATGTAAAGAATTACCATTCAACAAGCCTTAAATAGGGCACTAAACTTAAAACACTTTTTTTTATGCCAAGAGATTGGCAGTTTAGCACGAAGATATTAAAGCTAGCAACTCCCCCCACCAAAAGAAAACGTTGCTTTAAGAAAGTAGAATTTTTATGGCATGGCCATAACTGGTTTACTGTAAGGTTTTGTGCAGCCCAATATAATTACAGAAGCTGGTTAATGCTTGTTCAGAAAGGAGGATCGGTCAATATGGTAAGACTAGCATCCCCTAGCCCTGGAGGAACATCAAATCCTGACATGAAGTCATCACCATATATTACAGCACCTGCTGCTAATGCTCCAGCACCTGCTCCCATTGCAAAACCTGAAGGACCCCTCTGCCTAGGAGCCGCCCCAGATGATGGCATATTGATGTAACTTGGTGGCAAACGATCATTTCTTGGGTGCAAAGTGGGAATATAACCAACATGTGAGGGTGGAGGTGGTGGAGTAGGAGTTCTAGGTGGTTGATAACTTGGTCCAGCTGCTGCTGGGTAACTCGGTCCACCCACATATGGGTTGGAATAGTTTGTAGGAAATGGAATTGGATGGGAGTAGGGAATGCTTGCCTGTACTTGATTTTCTGGCCGATGGAATGAAGCTAGAGGCAGTTGCTGCGGATGCGCTTGCCCTATTCCACCATCTGTAGTCAAGTGGTTATTTCTGCCAGGATCCAAGAGCATAATTCCTCCCTCATTACCTACAGAATCACAGCTACACCTTTAAATCACATTAGACACTTTCAAACTCAAGTAATAAACTTGAAACAATTTTTGTCAACTTCCACTCAAATATGGAACCCATTATGAGTATATTTATCATTGAAGTAAGAGCTGGCTGAATAAGAGAGAAATGAAAGATGCTAGAAGCAGGAGTATAGCTAGCGTTGAGCTGAAGAGCAAAATTGTTTTTGATTATAGATTTTGTGAAATATTTATATACCTAGGTACGTATTTGGCTCTTCCTTTTCCTCGGAAATACGAATTGAAATGTCAATGAAGCCTCGTGGTTTGCTGGATTTCTTCTGTCGTAATTGGTAGCTCCCAACTTCCTCACTTCCTGGCTTTGAAACCTCAGAATTCTTGACATGCTTGGCTAGAAACTCTTTGAGGATAACAGTTGCAGAGCCTTGAAGCTTTTCTGTGAGGAATATAGGGTCTCTACTGTAAACTTCCACGTTCAGTGCCAGATCCTGGAAGTTCTGCTCCGAGTCGTCAACCGGAATGGCAAACTTGGTTCTCCAAACAGGATTTACATTCCCAGAAGCATCAACTTTGGTGCAATATTTGCTGTTAGGATCAACCCAACCAACAGCATACCATTGACGCTTCCAAAGGGAGGATGAATGCTGAAGCCCCCGAGCAGATATCAAGCAGACCTCAACCCAGAATTTTCCCATAGAGGGCGCAGAGAAGAAACACCAGATATTTCAGAGAACTTGTATCCTGTAAGGTTCTTCCTTCGATGAGGTGGGAACAGGAAAAGAGAAAAAGTGAATACGTTTTGCATTATTTGAAAGGGCAAAGGCTACTTTACTTTGAACGGGGAAAATTCTTATCCCTAAGCACCATTAGGAGCACCCTTATCCCAACTTTTTTGCTGCCAAGTGCATTACAGGCAGGCAGGGATCTTTAAAAATTAGCACATACAGGGAGATTCAAGTTGTGAAGGTGAATGTAAAAGTAAAACATTGCAAATAAGAAAACTGGGCCATAGAATACTGTTGTTGATAATGTAATATATAAATGGACGTGCGTGTGGCCTGCACCAAAAAGTGTTCATTAAGGCCACAATACATCTAACACATTATAGTGAAACCATGGACTGAATCTTGGGTTACTTATGAACCATTGATACTTTGAGTTGCATTCTGCATAAACGAGGCGACCATATAATGAGATTTTATGATTTTGATGTTTAACAAGAACTAATGAATAATGATCTTATTTCCATTTTTCACATAATGATTAAAACTGTAACAACTTCGCCAAATAAGCATTGACTCGATCAAATTAAACTGCTTATACTTACCTTACATTTGTTACTATCGTTTTACCACTGCCCATTCTACGTAGGAAAGAAATAATCTAAAGCCCGTGGTTACATGCACATTTAATCATTTGGCTGAATAGTGAATGGCGAGGGATTTGGATTATTTGCTGGAAGATCAATATTCTATGCTGTCATGTGCAGAAAACAAAGCTAAATTGGCAAAAGAAGTATCAAACAAAATAATTATTGAGAATCATAAATTACTGGCCCATGTATTTTTTTTAAGGCCGTTCGTATTTTTTATTTTAAAGAGAAGAAAATTTTTTTTGTGTTTTGATAAAATTTAAACTGTTTACATTTCTTTTTAACAAAAATGAAAAGTTAAAATAAATGAATTTTTTAACTTTAAGAAGAAAATAAATTTTTTAACTTCTTCAATTAAAGAGATTGGTAGAATGAGAGATTAAATTTTTTTTATTATTGTATTTAAACGTAAAATAACATATCTTTATGAAAAAATATCATTTTTTTAGAATTAACTTCTCGTTTTATAAAATATATATTTTTTTAAGAATATCCGAACATATCTTAATCATGTCAATAACTAACTTATATTTTAAATATGAGATTTCCATTGGAGATTTTCACCCCCACCAAAAGGAAATACTTGTGTGACTGTGTATGGATCAAACCACCTTGATTTAAGCTTATCAAGAAAAAGTCTTAAGGCCTATTTGAATAAACTTATATTTTTTAGTAGGTATTTTAAATAAAAATATTAAATTTTAAAAAAATAAGTATTTGATATTTATATGTAATTATGTAGAAATAATTTTATTAAAAAAATATATGTATTATGTTTAAATATAAAAATATTTTTATATATGTAAAATTATAAAAAATAACATATAAAAATATTTTTTAAATAATTTATAAAATATTTCAAGAATCTATTTGTTTAAAAAGTTTTTTTTCCCTTTCGGACGTTCTTTTTCAAAAGTTACAATACTTATAAAAGTTACATGTACTTCAGTTTTTTTTTTTTTTAAAAGCACTTTTAGACAAAGTCTATCCAAACATAATTAATCCTGCTTCTGCTTAAAACTGCTTTTGGTGTACAAGAAGGGCATTCAAAGGCGCTAGCCTTGAATTGAACAAGAGCACTTGCTGCCCTTATTTGAATTCACGCCTCACTATGTGTTTGTCACGCCACTTTTTGATTCTCTCCATGTAAATTTTGTCATTCTCATAGGATGTTAGGCAAAATTCATTCAATTGCAACAACCTCTTTTTACCAGCGCCAAGAAGCTTGATAACTTCAGCTTTTACCACTTCAAATCTACCTTTTTATAATAACATTTTCTTACTTAAAATATATCATTATTCTATTTATTCAATAATATTTTAATTGTTAAATAAATTTGAATATTCTCATTAACTATTAATTAAACACGATATTATTAATACATTATATAATATTTCTTTTTTATTTGTCTGATGGGCCTTAAGAAATCATCAAACAGAATGGGCTAGCCCGAGCGTCGGAATAGATGGGCTTGGCAAGTTTGAAGCCAGTTAATATTAGGTCGGCATCATAAGACATCAAGCGGGACACTGTGTCTTGTGTTTTCTTACCTTCTTTAAATTCCCGTGTCAGATCCCGCATGTGGATTTTGAAACGGGATCGAACTCGAAGACGCCCATTGAAATTTCACACTCAAGCCTTTCTCTTCTTGGACTTAATTTTCAGTTTCTTTCACCCTTTCTCTTTCTTCTTCCCTCCCCTCTCTCTCACTCAGACATTGATGGTGGTTTCGGAAGCTTCCCTGTAAAATCCCTTGGCTTTTATCTGTTTTCGGGGTCGAAGGAATTAGGGTTTTCTGCGAGGGATGTCAGCGAGGTAGCAGATGCAGTGGCGAATTACTCCTTCGCGAAATTACAGTATTTGTCGAACTCACTGTGATGTGTAAATTAGGGGTTCAAATTTGCAGCTGGGTATTTTGAGAGAGGGTGATATGGAGAGTGGGAGGAGGATAACGGTGAGCCCTAGGCCTTGTTGTGGTAGGAGAGTAGTTGCCAAGAAGAGGCAGCGTCGAGGTGGGGGAGTTGATGGGTTTGTCAACAGCGTCAAGAAGCTTCAGAGGCGTGAAATTAGCTCAAAGCGTGATCGAGCTTTCAGTATGAGCGATGCTCAGGAGAGATTTCGCAATATCCGCTTGCAGGTTCCATTTACCTAACTTAGTTTGCTTGCTATTTGGTTTCTTGTTTATGGCTCAAGTATTTCCCCCCGCCCCTCCAAACTACTTCTGACTTGAATTTTCGAAGTTTTACTCGAGATATGGCAAACCACTTTTAGGGGCTTTGTTGTTTGCTTATGCTAATTGTAGTTTGTAACCTTATTATATCATATATGCTGTTATAAGCAAAATACATTTGTCAGCAACAGAATGTTCACTCATCATCTAGCTAGCGTAATCTTTTCCCTTGAAAATTTGGTTTTTACTGATGCTTAAGAGGAACACTTTTGATTAAATGGCAATGACCATTATGCATTTTACACATGGAATATAAACAAAGCATTGTAATTTAGTTTTCTTTGTTATTATCATAATGTAGATCAAAATTCATGCTAGTTATTGATGGAAAACAAGCAAATTGTGAGAATAAACAGGAATGCTAGTTATTGCTGCACAAGTTATGAATTCTCTTGCATATAAAGGATTCTCTGTTAAAGTTGGGCTCAGTAATTCTTCTGATGTATACTCTGATTGTATAATTTGACGATTTGTATAAAACAACAGGCATGTTCCATATGAGTTTAAGAGATCAAGAGGGATCAAGAGGAAGATGGTTTAAGAGAATTTGATTTCCTATATTCATGTAAACTCAAATGAGTTGGTGTGTTTTCTTATATAAACATTGTCCCACTCATTTGTGTATTGTAACAGTTGAAACCCTCTACTTCCAGTGGTACAATATGATGTTTGCTCTGTTTTTATTGATGAGTGTTGACAAATCCTCTTTTCCTCCAGTTTCAGTAGTGAGATGCGTGTACTTTGCTATAAATGTGCCCATTTTTTCTCTACCCGTTGTGATGTCTGATCTGTTTATAGGAAGAATATGATACGCATGATTCAAAGGGTCCTTCTTCTGTGGTACTCCCTTTTCTGAGAAAGAGGTCAAAAATTATTGAGATTGTTGCAGCACAGGACATAGTTTTTGCTCTTGCACAATCTGGTGTTTGTGCAGCATTTAGTCGAGGTAGTAACTGGTATTTATACGTAATATGTAAATATTCTTTTCAAATTTTTTTGTAACTGAAAGTGGATACATGATATATATTACATGTTTCAATTTGTTTGTTGCAGAGACCAATCAAAGGATATGCTTCTTGAACGTCAGTCCTGATGAAGTTATAAGAAGTCTGTTTTATAACAAGAACAATGACTCACTTATTACAGTTTCTGTTTATGCTTCAGACAGTTACAGTTCTTTGAAATGCAGAAGCACAAGAATTGAGTGCGTATAGCTCTCTTTTGTTTTTCAAATCCTTCCCTTCCCCTCATGCCATCAGTAAAAAAAAAAAGGGAAACAAATTAGAAAAATACTCAAGATGTACAGACACACATGAGAACTAAAAGAAAAGTATTAAATAGCAGCAGTTCTTGTCTATTTTTGTTTTATTGCCTGATATTTTTTCATTGTCCAGGTACATAAGGAGGGGTAAACCAGATGCCGGTTTTGCTCTTTTTGAATCTGAGTCTCTGAAGTGGCCAGGTTTTGTGGAGTTCGATGATGTAAATGGG
Source organism: Ceratonia siliqua (assembly GCA_034509205.1). Classification (NCBI taxonomy): domain Eukaryota; kingdom Viridiplantae; phylum Streptophyta; class Magnoliopsida; order Fabales; family Fabaceae; genus Ceratonia; species Ceratonia siliqua. The sequence continues at coordinate 20,815 of JASKGM010014749.1, forward strand.
AAAGTACTCACGTACTCTGCTCAGGATAGGTAAATATTTTATTGCATTGAAATTTTTTTGCACATATATGATTATTATATCAAGGCTTCTTGATTCTGATACTTGTATTTCTTCTGATTTTTTTGCCTACAGCATCTACAAGGTGTTTGATCTGAAAAACTATACAATGTTATACTCCATTTCTGATAAAAATGTCCATGAGATTAAGATAAGGTAATCTTTCTTTACGTGCTTGTGAATTTTACTTGCACTTACACACCACACTACCATTGAGGCCATATATGGTCAGCAACAAATTTCTGAGGTCATATTACAGCATCTTGTCTTTTCCTGATAACATTGGTTTTTATTTTATTTTTTTCTTGGGGTGGTCCTAATTTGTGCCTACTTTGTTCTTGTTTGATGATTTGTCTTGATCAGTCCAGGGATCATGTTGTTGATTTTTGCTAAAGCAACTAGCCATGTTCCACTTAAAATCCTCTCAATAGAAGATGGTACTGTTTTGAAATCATTCAGCCATCTCCTTCATCGGAATAAGAAGGTGGATTTTATTGAACAGTTTAATGAAAAGCTTCTTGTCAAGCAAGAAAATGAGAATCTCCAAATTCTTGATGTGAGTATCAATATCCTTTACTTGAGTTGTATAGATTGATCTGCATCCAGATATCTGACTTTCAATTTATTTTAGGTGCGGACTTTTGAGTTAACAGAAGTTAGCAGAAGTGAATTTATGACACCATCAGCGTTCATATTTCTATATGAGAATCAATTATTCCTGACTTTTCGAAATCGTACTGTGGCCGTGTGGAACTTCCGTGGAGAGCTTGTAACTTCATTTGAGGATCACCTTTTGTGGCATCCTGACTGCAATACAAATAATATATATATAACTAGTGACCAGGATCTCATCATATCATACTGTAAGGCTGATTCTGATGATCCGTTGTCCGAAGGAAATGGTACTGTTCCTTTTCTTTGTTGGACCTCTTCTTTTTTGTTTTGGTTTTATTGCCCCCTCCCTTTGTAATGCACTTTATGTGATGGAAAGTATAGTGGGAGAAATGGTTTGAAACTTAATAATCGGATGGGAAACCTGATCCGGCTAATGTTTCACATCTTGACCGAATAAGCCAAAATTTAAAACATGATAGAGTATATTAGTAATCAATCTGTAACTTGCTGTTTTGTGTAAGTGAGCACGTACCATCATAGGTGCAGTTGCACGATAGAGTATACTAACAGGCTCTGATTCTTTAATGCAGCAGGATCTATCAATGTCAGCAACATTTTAACTGGCAAGTGTCTTGCCAAAATAAGAGCAAGCAATAGCTTTCCCATGGAGAATGAATGCAGTTGCAGTGACAATTGTGCAAGTAAAGGTTGTAGTTCAAGAAAGCGAAAGCATGTGTCCAGAATTAGGAGCACTGTTGCGGAAGCGTTAGAAGATATTACGGCTCTCTTCTATGATGAAGAGCGCAATGAGATCTATACAGGCAATAGACAGGGCCTGGTTCATGTTTGGTCTAACTGATGAATTGTTGAATTATTATTGCCTTGCCTTTCTCCATGGTTGAGTTGATTGTCCTTGCCTGCTGTGAGAACTTCTGGGAGCAGTAGCCCATTATTATTGTATCATTCTTTTTTCGCCCGAGTTATCTACGTCTCAAGCAAGTTTATTCTGCAGTTGACAACATATATCTGTATCAAGGAATATTTTATGTTGGTAACTATCATGCCAGATGTTGCTTCTGCTGTAATCTATTTTACATTTTATGGAGCGGCCTCTGGCCCCTCTAGAGTGAAATATGTGAATAATGTTAACTATCTTTCCTTTCCTTCTTTCTGTTTTACTTTTTACCCTGGGGATGGCATATGGTGGAGCAATCTGTTGAACATCACATGGATTGTAAGGGCCGCAATGACAAATACGCGGTAAAGTTACAGAAGCAATCAGTAATCAGTAGTGGTAGCTTTACGATTTGCCAACCGTCTCCAGGTTCTGGTACTCCAATCAATTCACTTGTGTTCTTTGCAACTTTTTCTGTGGCTTCTTTTCTGCCAGCTTTCTTCTATTCTCAGTGTAAAAGCTGACATACACGCTTCCACTTTCACCTAGCAGCAAAATAGGGATGCCATCAATGGAATCTCTTTCCCCCATCGTATACTAATTTTGTACTAAAAAAGGATAATTGAAATAACATCTAAATCGAACTTAAAATGTAACATGGTTTTGAGTGAAAGAATTGGTACAACCCTCTCTCTCTCTTGATGAAGAGAGCATGATTTGATCCAAGTCGAGGATCTAGTCCTTTCGCTTCATGATTCTGTTTTATATATTGTTGTATTTAGAATAGATGAGACAAGAAAGGGATATGAGAATTAGGTTACAAGTTTCGTAGTTATTTATTATAAATATGGGAACTGCTTTTGTTGTTTCGTGGTTAGGAGTGTATTTATTTTCCATTTTTGGGGAGTACAGCACCCACGTAGATTACCGACAACACTTAGGTTATTTATGTGACTATGTGAGTACATTCAAACTATACATGTGTACAAACCAAAAATGCCCCCGTGTTATGCAGTTGGTTGCGGTGAGAATTGTCCTTTACTCAACTCATCTTTGTCACATACTATCAATTAAATCAACGTCAAACAACACAATAATGAATTAAAATCATATATCATATTTATTCAAGTATATTGATATACCATATCATAAGAAATACTTTTTAAATTTTTTTATGTACATGTTAACTTTTTTGTTTAAAATTTTTAATATAAATATGAATAGAGATGCAAAATACATGTTAGCCAGACAAAAAAAAAAACTCGCAAATACAACTAGAAGACAGACAAAACGATAAAAAGAAAACTAAAATTAACAAATAAATTTAAGATTTTTTTCTTTCAGAAGAAAAAACCGACACAACAGGTGGGGCCCGAGGGAGGATTCGTGGAGCTTGAAAGTCACGTCTGAGTTAAAGCACAGTCTTATTTTATCAAGTCGTGCTCATCAACCGATCAACGCGCTTGCTCGCTTTGTCTTTCTTCATTCACGGTAGGCTCACCACTCACCACTCACACTGTACCCAAATTGTAGCTCAGGTTCCGCTCAGTTCAGCTTCGGCATTTCGAGGATCTCTAAACTACGCATTCCCTCATTGTAACCCATTTCAGATCTCAGCTCAAAGGTGTATACTTTGCCTATGTTTTCTTCGCATTGGTTTCGGACTTTTGTATATTCCACCCCACATTTCTTCGTTTTGTTGTTTTTTTTTTGTGTAACCATTGGGCATTCTTTTTTCCCTATTTTGTAATTATTCTTTGAGTTCCAATTCTTTGTTTTCTTTAAGAATCAGTGTAATTTGAGTATTCCGTAGTAGAAACTGGACTCTCTGAGATTTTAAGCCAAGATCACATTCCATATTAGCTTCACTAGAATTCTTGATCTTCTTTCATAAATTTAGAAGAGTCTAAGTACCACATTAGATCTGCCTTCAATACACGCATATCAAGCTACAATCCTTTTCTCTTTTGCTCTGGAAACTATTTTCTGATTGTGACTAGCACCATTCTCTCACAAAATCTTAGTTTGGTTTACTTGTTTACTACTAGCTGTGCTCTTTAACTGCACTTGGATTTTACCTTTTTGCAAATCTGTTGTTTCTGTGAACTGAAATTTGAAGGCAGTTCAAGCCTTTTGGTTTCGTTTGTTTATTTCATTGCTTGTTTGCTTTTCTACTTCTTCATTATCTTTTCTGGTGGTTTTTGTTTTTCCATGGCATTGTAATTAGAAGAATTGCGCACTAATGCGCAGGCTAATCAGCAATTTCTATTTGAGAGATCTTTCATAATTTTTGAAACTTACAATTCTAAGCTTACGTTGCCTCCCTTGCAGCATTTCAAATGAAGTAATTTTATATGCGCTTCGTCCTCTTGGTTAAATTTTACTTGTATAATTTTTCTACTCTTCAATTGTGTATGGGCCAGTATCGCTTAAAGTTTTGTATTTTATTGCGATAAAAATATTTTTATTTTATGGCTCTTTCCTTTTGTATCCCTCTTGCATTTCTTAAGCCTTTTAATGCTTTGTATCTAATATTGAAATTAGTTTGGTGTTCAGTATGGAAATCAGAAACTTAGTTCTCACTCACTACTATTTGTGTTAGGGGCAGAGTTTTAAAATCTAATACATAGGACTGATGCAGTATCACTTTGGACATCAAGTTAAAATATCTTGTATAAACTCAGTGACATTTAACATATAGCTCCATCTAAATATTTTCCTCCCGGCTCCTTTCAGGTTCAAGTTCCTTGGATTCTGATCTAAGCTTTTTCTAATGGGTGATGCAATAGGTGGCGATGCACCATTAGATTCTGCTTCAATTCATATTTTTCCAAACCAAAACAGGTTAGCTCTAATGTTATGTGTAGTTAGAATTAGGTCTGAAGTTTCAATATTGAAGCAGATTTTCTCACATAAACTCATTTTTAGTATTATCATTGTAATGTAAAGTAATAATCCTAGAAAAGCATTTGACTACAACTGCAAAAGTGATTACAGTGAATATGTGTTAGGGCCCCAGTTAAGCATGTCTATAAAGATAATCAGGAGTCAGGACAGTCAAGGAAAGAATTTTAGTAGCAATTATGGGGGGTGAACTCCATTCAATGACCAGATTACGGAATTAAAAGAGAATCACCAGCTGTAATTAGCTGTTGTTATGTGGCTGATTGAGGAAAAAAATCATGCAGTAAATAGGCGAAAATCTGGGAAGGAAATCAGGTCAGGGGAGCAGTTGGCTAATCTCAATTAATTATGATAGGAAATCTAGTCAAGGGCACTGTTGTTTAGGAAAAGAATAAAAGTCAGGGAGCATTCAGAGTAATTACATCCCTGAGAATTATGTTTTGTTATTGCACTTTATTATCATGTTTATTTCCTTTTCTGATTGTAGCTTGAGGCTATATAAAGGGATTTTCCCTTCATGAATATATCATTAAAAGAATTAGCTTCTCAACTTAGTGTTAAAACCTAGGAGGCTCAAGGCACCTCGAATTACCTTACAAAGGAGGTTTAAGATACCTTGAAGTATCCTAGAAAAAGGGCCACGTAACAATATGTTAGGATCTCATTGCATCTAGTATAGGATGGATGTCCCACATTGCCTAGTATGGAATGAGCATATGAGGTTTATAACCCCTTGAGCACTCTCCCCTCAATGGCTAGCGCTTTTGAGGGTGAGTTCTACTCAAGGAGTTGTAATAGATCCTAACAATCCACGCCCCTTAAGAACCAAGGTCCACGGCGGTGGTGACCTCGCAGATCCAGCCTCAGGTTGCAGCCCTTCCATTCTGCGTGGTGACTTCACGGATCCAGCTAGGTAGCCAGCTCGTGAGGGGAGGGTTCCCAGGGGCTATATAAGCCCTACACTAGTAGTCCATACTACTGATGTGAGACTCAAGTCCCATAGCTTGCAATGGCATCCTAACAGAATAAAACACCTTAAAAAACATTATGAATTTGATGAAATAATATTAAACTATACATGTATTTCCATAATTGATAATGTAAAAAAAAGAAAAAGAAACAAAGGAAGAAAAGGAATTTCTTCAATGTCATAAAGATGACATTTCTGAACTCCTGCTTTTAAAAATTTCAGACCTGAATCTCTTGTTGGAATTCTAATTTAAATTCTAATGGCAAAACCAAACAAGATAACAAGAGTGAATCCTTAATTCCAATTTCACATTTAACTCCCACCCCATCCATTTTTTACTTTGGCTAAAAAGTAAGTGAAAATGTGAAATACCATCTAAAGTTGTAATGACAATTTTAGCTGACTATTCTTACAAACTAGGGAGGCTTGTCTGTTCTATCCTCTAGCCATCGAATATGAAAAAATATTTACTTTGTATACATCGTATTTACATTTTAGTATATGTAGTTTTTCTGCTAGGGTAAGGATGTTTCTTGTGTTAGGCTTTGGGGTTCACAACATTTTTCTATTTCTTTTTATACACGAGCCACTGATTGGGCAGTCTTGAATGTTCATCAATCGCCTGATTTCAACTTGCACATATCATTGTTCAAACTTATTTCAAAGCAAGAAAAAACTGAAAACTCTTAATATTCTTACTCCTTTCCTCTTTGTTTTCTTTTTGGTGAGAATGTTAGTTTTATTTTGGGGGTATTGATGAATAGGCCTCCAAGGGCCTGGTCCAAGTAAATAAGCTTTATACATTAAAATCCCTCTTCAAGCCTAAATAAAACACGAGAATATCTTTCACTTTTCAATCATTTATTGTTTTGCTGTTTATTTCAAACTTTAATTCTAACTTACATTTTACTACTAATGGGAGTTCAACTCTTAAAGCTTCTTAATAATAAGTATTATTAGTTATGAAGTCTGATCAGTGAAAATATTTATTTTCAATCGTGTTAATAACTTAATGCTATACTTGTGAAGTTCTTGTCTGACAATCCATTTCCTCTGCAGCAGGCTTGTAATGTTAAATTGTCATAGTCACGTTACAGTTATTTTTTCGATTGGAGTCATTAAAATTTCCTTTGTTAGTCAGTTCTTCCTTGAGTAGATTCACTTGTACATTGAGTAACTTTAGACAATATGTTCCCAATCGTGTGAATTTTACACATTTCATTGACTTTTGCTGGCTTTTGAAACACTTTTCTTTGTGGTGGTGGGTTAGATACGAAGCATTCATCTGTACGGAGAAACAAACGGAGAAAGTGGCATCTGGGCTTTTGGAACACTTGTTGCCACATTTACCTGGAATAAATGACCTGTCTGCTAAAGGATTTGATGCAAACTTTGACCTTAAGTTACCAGAAAGTCTGCATGGTGCTGAATGGTTTTCAAAAGCAACTGTTAAAAGGTTCTTATCAAGAAGTGGTTTGTTCTTTATTTTTCTTTTGCATTTTATTTTTCATATAGTATGGACAAATAACAAATTCTCTGGTGTTATTTTTCCCCTCAGATTCCTTGATGTTGTTAGCTCACCAGATTTGATAAATGTTACCAATGCTATCGTAAATGAGATGTCTCAGCTGGAGGAATCAAAAAATTTCCATCTTTCTTTATATGTAAAGGTGATATTGTGTCTCTTTCAATAAATAAATACTGGATGTGTGTAATTTCTAATTGATGATTCTCTTCTGAAATCAGGACCATCAAAATCATCTTGAAAGTGGGGAAAAAGGTAATTCTTCAATTCTTGATAACTATACACGCAAGCCTTATTGGTTGGAATGGCAGTTTAGTCGAGTTGGTTTGCATTCATGGTTTTATTGATTCTTGTCCACCAATGGGATCTTCTGGATAATCAGTAGAATATTAACCATTATTCACTGGACCATTGGCCTGCTTGTAGTTGTGACGAAATTAATATAATGATTGAAGCACGTGCTCTAAATGGCTGCTTTTTTGTTTTTAATAACTTAATTTAGGATAATTTTTTTTTCTAAAAAAACCCTTTAATAACAAACTGGATAATCATCTGACCAGGATAACTGTTTGAGGTGTAATAAATTTTCAGTTATTTGTAACAGTAATCACTTCAGTCTCTGGTATTTGTTGTTAGTATGGATTTCTCATGCTTTGCTGGCCTTGCATGTCAGGGTGCGGGAGTATATTGGATAAGGGAATAATTTAATATTATTATCTGTCATTTTGATAATTTCTCCTCACATAGGATAACTTATTCTCTCTGGTGACACTAATTATGGCTTTTCTCTAGAAGTTGAACTATCATATTGTTGGTTATGCAGAAGAGTCTGTAACTTGGTGTCTATTTGTCGTGCATCTTCATTTTTTTGTAATTTCTTCTCTTTATACTTTAATGCCTTGAATTTCTCCTAAGATATCTTTGTTCTCCAGATTTACATTGATTTAATTGTTATAGCTTTCTTACTTTTGACAGATGGCTGCAGCTCAACAGATGTGGCACTGGCACCAACCTCCAAAGTAATTCCTTCTCTTCAGTGGTGTAGGCTGGTTTCATTTTTCAGTTCAACCTCGCGATTGCCAATAAATCAACTTGATCAATTTTTCTTGTTCTTACCTTATTACATTATATTTCAACTGACATTTTATTGCATATAAACAGCCCCAAGTTAACACTACGGTTTCTGATGCTTCAAAGTAAGTTCTTGTGACTATTAAATTTCATTCAGCAGATATATATTTGCTTCACCTCACATTAAGCTTGTAAAAATATACTGCCAGGAATGAACTCTTGCGAGCTATGGACCTGAGGCTCACAGCATTAAGCAAGGAGTTGGCAGCAAATTTTAACAAGGCTACTGACTCCACCTGCTCCCCTAAAGATATGACTTATTTAGCAAAGTTTTCTCAACATTTTGGAGCAACTAATGTAGAGTAAGTTTCTGACAAAGAAATATATGCTCTTTTTCCTTCAAAATTTGTTAGCACGACTACTATATTTTATATATATAAACCACTTGTATGTTTCCTTCTTCCTGCCAAACTAAAAACAGAGCTAAGCTGCTAAGCACTGTTGTCTTTTCGCTGTGTTATTGTTCTCAGGCGCTCTTTGTGCAAGTTTATAGAACTGAACCAAAAGAACCCAGATCTGGGTCCCCTGAACAATGAAACAACCCTGTTCACATTCAATGTGGCAAATGATGATACAATCTGGGCTGCCAAAAATCTTCAGGTTTCCAAGTCAGTACATTCAGTTACACCAGTTAAGTATGGTGTTTCACCCTCTAAAGTTGCTCAAGTTGAGAGGCAGAGTTCAACAGAAAGTGAAGAATCTTCTTACTCAAGTGATGAGGGTCAGGCATCTTCTGAAAGAAGTCGTTCTCTCACAAGATCTGCAACACCCAGAAGGTCAGCATCCCCAATGCGGAGGATACAAATCGGAAGAGCTGGGGCCCGTAGAGCTGCTGCATTAACCATCAAGAGTCTTAGTTATTTTCCTGTAAGAGAGAGGGCAACATCTCACAGAGATGCTGCTGCAAATGGCTGTGAAGAGGAAATGTCTGAACAACCTTACAAGAAGCAGGAGATTGATGTAAAGAGGATAACTGTGCAAGATGCCATCAATCTTTTTGAAAGCAAACAGAGGGACCAAACTACAGATATTCAGAACAGGAGATCATTAACAGATGTTTCTATTAGTACAAATAAATCTGTCCTGAGAAGATGGAGTGCAGGTATGGGGGAAACCTCTGCCCAATGCGAGCCACAAATTGTTTCTGAAGATTCTGTTCCAGTGACTTCCAATGATATGGCAGATGTTGACATCCCAAAGAATTCAGAAGTAGAAGTGGTGTCTGATTTTGTTTCTGAAAGCCACAATAACAATGAGATCACTGAAATTGATATAAAACCAGAAAGACAGGAAAATATAAGGTCTTATAAAGTAGATAATCAGGCAGAAACAAATCCAAACCTAGGAGAGGAAATTGTCAGAAAGTTGGCAGCCTCAGCAGAATGGAATCAACAAAAGCAAGCAGAATATAACCAGATTCTTATGAAAATGATGGAAAGTGAGCCTGTTAAATCTGGGAAGTCCCAGCCTAGCAAAAATCAGAATATTCCAATTGAGCAGAGAGGAGGGTCTTATGATCATTACAAGGAGAAAAGAGATACAAAACTCCGAGGAGAGAATGCTGGAAAACGAATTAAAAAAGAGGCACAATTTCAAGCAATGCAGCAAATACTTGATAAGAGGAAGGCTGAAATGGTATCCAATAATGTGAATGTAATTAGAAAGAGTTCTACACGGAAGACCCAAAACCAAAAGTCCCTTGGGAATTCAACTCAACCTGCATATTCCCCAAAGGAAACCTCCAAACCTTCAGTTACAAAAAAGGTGTCATCTAAAACATCACCATTGCCTGCTACCCATAAGTCATGGTCAGCAGCACCTTCCCCAAGGGCTGTTGGGACATCCCCTGCTAAAATTCGTGGGGGAATTTCTTCAGCTAGCAGCACCCCAACACGTCGAAAGCCACAGCCAACAGCATCTGTTCCTCAACCAAGTCCTCAAAGGGAAAAATGTCAGCAGCGCAATAGAAAGGAGAAAGAAACCCAGACGGACAATGTCAAGAGCCTCAAAAGCACGAATCAAAAGCTGCAGCCGGCAGTCACAAACAAAAGTAAGGCAGTGATGAAATCGAAAGCGACAACTGCTTTTGGAGACTCCTCTGCTCCTTCAAAGATGAACTCATGTAACAAGGGGACCAAGAAAAGCAGTGTAGTGCCACTGGAATCAAAACCATTTCTGCGTAAGGGTTCGGGGATTGGCCGTGGTGCTGGTAATCCTAACAAGAAAAAAAATTCTCCTCAGCTGGAGGAATCTCTTAGAGACAATGGAGATCTGATTGAAGATCAAGAAAGTGGGTTAGTTGTCAATACTTCTGACTTGCTCAGCCAGCATTCAGACAGGGATGCAGTGACACCTAGTCATCAGAATGCTGCTACAGAATCAGAATCTCAGATTAACCACTTGCAATGTGGTGATACAGAAAAATTAGACCAAGCTCCTACTGAAGTTGATGATGTCTTAACAAATATGGAAGGGTCTTCATTGAAAATAAATACTGAAGAAGAATCAACTATATCACCTACTGCCTGGGTGGAAATAGAAGAGCATCTGGAACTGCCCAAGCTATGTGAGGATAGCACATTTCAACCAGCATCCCTGGCCAATATTGCTCCAGCGGGATTAGCTAGTCCTCGTGTTCACCATTCTCTGTCCCAGATGCTGCAAGAAGAAAGTAGTGAGCCTGACACTAGCGAGTGGGGAAATGCTGAGAACCCTCCTGCCATGATATACCAAAAAGATGCACCCAAAGGATTGAAAAGGCTCTTGAAATTTGCTCGGAAGAGCAAAGGGGATACAAATTCCACTGGCTGGTCTAGCCCATCTGTCTTTTCTGAAGGAGAGGATGATGCTGAGGAGTCTAAAAATTCTACTAAAAGAAATGCTGATAATCTACTTAGAAAGGCTGCACTGCATGCGAAAAACTATGGGCAACCAAAGAGTTCATTACATGAAGGCTATGAAAAAAATTTAGGTACTATGAAACTAATCTAGTACATTTTCCCCTTCCCTTTGCTCTTATCTTATTGTTGCTTTTTGGTTTTAATTTCCCCTTCTTCTCATTCAAACCTTTATGGTAGTACAACAAATTTCAGTTTCATTCAATATTGTTGCCTCCTGTCACTTTAATGTTATTTTTTATTATTTACATGGTCATACTAGATGATACTAAACGTAATAGGCTCAAATATGAGATGCTTTCCTAGTTAGATAGCTTTTCTCACTTCCTTTTTCTGTCTTGTGCTGAAACACTTACCGGTATAGCCCCATTTTAGTTGCAACATTCAAGTCAAGAAGTCAAGCTTTTAGTCTGATGCTTAATTAAGGAATATCTTGGTCAAAGTTATTAATTTTCTTCAGGATGGCCCTTGGTTACTGGGCTTAATAGTGACTGAAAATTCAAAAGGAATAAAGCTGCTATAATTTTATGCTAGTTTCTCCGTGCTTTGGCCTTTGTGTTTCTCGTGAATGATTGAAAGCTAATAGACACGGCTTTTTCAGATTGACACATCTTCCTCTTTCCAATATTCTTATCATCTATAAATATCTGATATGCAGCTGAATCAAATTTAAGCAAACTCAATGGCAAGGGTACTCACAAGATGCAAGAAGGCCGTGATTTTGGCGCTGGTCCTACTACAAAAGGTAAGTCATGGGAAATTATTTTAATGCTCCCGTATGCCACGAAATTATATATTTTCTTACTCAACAGTGGTGCACCTTATTAATTCATTCTTGTTTCTTCTGCATTTTCATGTTCCAGCGTCAAGGTCATTCTTTTCTCTTTCAGCTTTTAGGGGAAGCAAACCCTCTGAGGCAAAGTTTCATTAATGCTATGGGTAGCTTTAAGGATAAAGATCATTTTTGCCACCATCACGGGACATGTTCATAGCAGGTTTGGTATGAAGTTTTCCTTGCTCTTCCTGCTTTGTCTTGCATCAATACGTGCACAAATCAGGAACGATGTTCGATACTTCAGTCAGTGGGTTGGTAGTTATCAAAATTGGGTTGGGTCGAAGGTTGTAAATTGTTTTTGTTGTATTATTATTGGATTACCTTTTAATAGAATTCATATCCTGTTTCCCCAAATGTTCATGAATCATATATTGCGGTTGCTTCATAGTATTGATCATTGCTGATAATTAGATAATTATACCCTTTTACTCCCTGCCCCAGTTATCAAATCAGTGATGCAACTCTCAACCAAAGTCAATACAAAAGATCACAATAGTATTTGCATACTGTTGGATGGTTCACTGTTTCAACAGCATGTAGAAACAATTGTGAAGTTTTGAATTGACTTTGATGATGAGAGTAAGCATTATTCTTCCCAAGTTTCTTGCGTCGAGTGGAAGTGTATAATTCCCATTTTCTTCTTGTGAGACAAGGCCCTAGTTTCAATTGCATCATCTGTTTGATACGAACGGTTAACCACACTAGGTTGTCATTTTTCTTGTTTTGGTCGAAACTAGGTTGTAATTTCAATGTCGCACATGATCACCCTTCATGTAAGGATGCGTGTGTCTGGCTTAGACAGGTTGGATACATATTCAGTTATTTTCACACTTCTCTTTTTCACACTCTTTTCACACCTCCTCTCACATATATTATTATATTAATTTTTTAATCATCTATCAATTATATTTATTATTTTTTTATAATATATCTATGATAAAAAAATGAGGTATGGGAAGGGTGTAAAAGATAAAGGTGTTAAAATATTATTTTTCTTCAATATTAAACTTTTATCTTTTTTAGGCAACTAGATTAGTTTCCATTTTATAAATTAGAAACACGTAGGTTCCAATATTTAAAGATGAAAAGCACGAAATAACAAGGAATGACATGGCATAAGAAAGTAATGACATCAAACTTCAAAAAACAATTTTCTCATGAACATGATAAATAGAGATCTTCTCGAACGAGAAAAAGTTTAATATTATTGTAATACTAAATTCAATGTTCGTTTCTCTCACACAAAAAAAAAGGGAGTTATTTTTAAAATTGGTCTCTCATAATATAGTATGTATATTTAATATTTTATTATGAGGTACACTTTTATGAAATAAGAGCATTTAGTTCAATACTATGATAGCACTACAAAATTTTCCCTTGAACCCTGAGGTGTCTAGGAAGGTTATAACTTATAAATGAGGAAGAGTGATATATGGAACCTTGGAAACAGG
>JASKGM010014776.1:8378-34080 GCA_034509205.1 Ceratonia siliqua
CCCCCCCCCCCCCCCCCCCCCCCCCCCCCCCCCCCCCCCCCCCCCCCCCCCCCCCCCCCCCCCTAATAGTTTCTTATATTTTTTTAATTTTTTAAAATTAATTAAATATTTTTTGTATTATGTATTTTTTTTAAATTTTTTTAATGTTTTTAAAATTTTTTAACTTATAAATAAATAATAAAAAAATTATTAATAAATAATATTAATAACGTAAAAAAATATTTTAAAAAATATATGATATAAAAAATAATTAATAAAAAAAATAATAACTTAGTCCTTTGTGAATATCTCTTGGGGATCCTTTTTTATTTTTTATTTTTTTTATTTTTTTCTTAATTTTTTATTTTTTAAAATTAATTAATTATTTTTTATATCATATATTTTTTAAATTTTTTTTACATTCTTAATACTATTCATTAATATTTTTTTTACTATTTATTTATAAGTTAAAAAAATTAAAAAAATTTAGTGGGCAAAATAACCATATTTGTTATCCTTATTTTGATGAGAGAGAAAGACTGTAATAAAATTAAAATTTTTTTATGTGAAATAATCTACCAAATCAATCGTAAAAGCCAAAGTTAAGCAACTAACCTATTAATTTAAATTAAATAAAAACTACTCAAGAGAATGGAATTGTGAAAAGTGTCTATTAATTTAAATTAAACAAAAGCAACCTAAGCTTATAATTTAGATTTTAGAGAGCATGTACAAGTTCATATACTATTATATATTAGAGGGGTATCTGGTATAAGGAAAAAAAATTTCTATCAGGAAATATAATTCCTGAGAGTCATGATTATTAGGAATCTTGTTCTTAGAAATGTAAAAATTTTATTTAGTTGATCTTGTAAATTACTAAGAATAATAGATATTTTTGCGTTTGATTTAGAAGCTATTTTTTTAAGAATTTAGGTAATTTTTACAAATATATTCTTATATATAAATTGCAAAAAATTTGTATTTAAAAAAAATAGAAGTTGATGATTGTGGTTGGTGATTTGGGGTTTGGAGATTTGGAGTTTAGAGTTTGGGGATTGAAGTTGGGGATTTGGGGTTTGAAGTTTGGGGATTTAGGATTTGGGTGTTTGGGGGTTTTGAAATTTTGGGATTTATGATTTGGGGTTTAGAGTACTTGTGGTATGATGATTTATGGGAAGGGTAAAATGGTCATTTATATCTCCTAAAATTTTTTCATAAGGTGGGAATGTAAGAATACCATCCCCTACATGAAAATTTTTTATGGAAAACTTGCTTAAAAAGTGCGCTCAGAAATTCTGATTTTTTGAATAAAAAAATTTTAATCCTTGTACCAAACGTCAAAAATTAAGATTTCTGACTAGTGATTCTCAAAAAAGATAAAAAAATTCTAATACCAAATGTCTCATACGTACGCAGTGCATTTTTTACTAAGGAAATTGTTATGGTGCAACCCCACACTATAACTTTCGACAACTAAATTTTATATTTTTTTGATTTTGTATTTCAATTTTTTTACTTTTTAATATTAATTAATTATTATCTAGGTCATATAATTTTTTAAGAAATTTTTAAAACATTTTTGAATTTTTGAATAGTTTTTTATATATTTTTTATACTATTTATCGATAAATTTTTTGATACTATTTATTCATAAGTATAAAAAATATATAAAACATTTCAAAAAAATATATGATATAACAAATATTTAATTAATATTAAAAAATAAAAAAATTGAGACAAAAAATAAAAAATATAATAAATTAATACTATCATAAAATAAGATGGCATGAGAATGCGGTAGTGTTTGGCCTAACTTAAAATTTTTCTTTTTACTAAACACCTATTTGTAATTTCCTTTTACAGCTTTTTTGGTTTATTGTCAATAATTTCCATAATCATTTTTTCTTATGTTGCATACTTTATCTACTGAGTTTGACTCAAAAATAATTTACTTTCTATGTAATTTAACTATTATTTGATTCTTCCCTTAACTACTTTACAATGTACTTTAACTTAATTTGAATTAAACTAATCATGTCATATATATTTGAATAATAAATAATTCATTGTAAAATATATTTTTATTTATATTACCTAATTTATATTTGAAAGCCATTGCTCATTATATTGACTTTAAAAATAAGCCAAGTAATAAAATACAATAATGTTTATACTTTATTATGGCATTTGCATTGCATTAGTGTAAGTAACAAGGATTTAGTATAATATTAATTATACGAGGAACCGAGATAGCAAACCACCGCTTAATTATGGAGACAATATAACACTAGGATTGCAATGCTTCCACCCTAAATTTGTGATACTTGGAGCCATTTAATATATTATCTCCCTTATTTTAAATGACACTAAGATATATAAAATGTATATGTTTAATATATTGTTATTTAAGATTTTGGTACAAAATACTAATATATAATATGATGACATTATTTTGAATAATATTTCATAACATATAAGAATTGTAGGGATTATACGCTACATTTCTTTTAACTTTGATTAAAACTGAAATATAAAATATATCAAGTTAATTATTAGAAATGGTATAAATAACATTGAAAAATAATAAAGGGATGGTGTTGGAATTGTTTCTCACAGATAGTTGAATTCAGTGATCAGTCAAAATAACCGTTTAGATTTTGGAATTGGTATAAATTATATAAGGCTTCAGCCGCTTAACCCATACACTATAGAGGGCCGTTAAAAATTCAAAGGGTTTGGTGGTGGTGGCGGTCAAAGGCAGGGTTTTGGAGTTGAGCTAAAAGTGATTATTATTCACCAAACAAACCCTTCCGAATGCAAATGTCATCTCATCTCCTTCTACTTCAAATTGTGAGGCACCCGAGTGAAAACAAGGAAATAGTGCAACAGCTTGTTTTCCTTTGCTTTATAGCAATCATGCGGTGTCGTATTTTATTTGGAAATGAAGTGGGACCCACTGATGTGAGGTTACAGCCACGAGCGGACAGTGGGACCCCTAACATTAGCATCCAGTCAGTGTGACCATTCTCTTTCTTTTTTATTACTCTAAGAAAAAGAAACACCTGTGCCTCGTTTCGTTTGGGTGATTGCGGTGCGTTTTGAGTTTTGACCGCACAGCATATTAATTAGAAAAAGGGATAGATTAAAGGGGAAAATAATAAGAGGTAATAATTAAACAGTAATAATTTGGTTGGGGTCGGAAAAAGGTGGTCAAACATTGTTGACTGACATGGAGGGACACGAGACGTGGTGTTTTCCTATCGTTAAGCGAAGCTCTTCCCCCCACTGCTCCTTCCATTATTACAAGTGGCCCATCTATTCTTCACTGAATGACATTTTTACCCTTCCCCTGCTCTAAATTTTACGTCTTTCTACGGCCTAGTGTCAGCCCTTAGCAGTTAGCACAACCCATACCCCCCCCCCCCCCACCCCTATTTGAGTGAAGCCATCAGATCAGAGCTGAGAGCACAATGGGATGGACATGGTCATTATGGTCCCCCCCTCTCTTCCCCTGCTTTGCTTTTCTGCTGGAGAAAATGACCAAACCACAAGCACACATCGTAATAATATCAGTAATAATAGTAGGACTATATAATAAGCACCAATAATATAATGACCAAGCAATCCTTGAGTTGATACCATAATAGGCGAGTGTCGTTTTCAGGGTAACAAACAGGTCATGTGCTTTATGGTAATTCTAAAGGGAGATCCGTTGTCAGTCCAGCTAAGCTAATGGAATGGTAGTAGGTACTAAAAAGGGAAATGAGGAAAGGAAGGGGAATTGTTCATTCTTCCTTCATGTTATACACCTTTACAGGTCTGAAGCTTCCTATTAATTATCTACTCTTGGACACCCATTTATTCCAATTCCCAGATAAAAAAAGCCAATAATTAAGGAACCGCGTCTTGCTCACGACCTTAAACGCTCTGAATATCTATGTTAATGGGTAATTAGTAAGCAGATTGAACCTTTTTTATTTGAATGAGGTTGGCTCTCGTGTGTCAAACAAAGTATCTGTATTTGTGGATGGTTCAGGAAACAACCACAACCCCTTCCCTCTCCTAATGAATCATTCTGATCCTCTAGTTTCAGCAGGGGGAGGGGGGGATGCTTTGATGTTGTCCACTTCATTATTAAGAAGAGAAAAAAGGTGGTCTTAATCAGGACCCTCCCTTATATGTACCATTTTTCACCCACATGAATGATGAGAAGATAAGATGAATCTTCTTTGTTGATGTCAACAGTTAATCAGAGTGCACGTGATCATATTACTCAAAACTCAAAAGCAAACAACATTTTTGGGCCTGGGGTGGGTGGGAGGGAATTTTAGGGATCATTTGAGATTGGAGTGGATAAATGGATATCTATTTTTTTATTTTATTTATTGGGAGTGTAGTTGGAGTGGGTGGATGAGATTCGCTAGCTGTATCTGCTTTAGATGTCACTTAGAACAAGAAAGACTTTGGGTTGAGTTTGAATTGAAGAGGCAAAATTTGTGAGCCCGAAGCTCTTTCATCCCAGAAAACACGTTGTACCTATTATAGGAGTATTTTAAATGTCTCGGATGCCGTTCCTTTTGTCTCCTTTCACAGTGTTCCCGGTCTGTCCCTCTAATTCTCTCGAAAAAGTTCCATGGTCCCTGGCCCTCGCCTCCCTCCTCCTTTTTTTGCTTGCAAGTTACAACTTCAACCCCATCTCTGATTCAACACCTGCTTCTCTAAATTTACAGAAAGAGACACCATAAGCTAGTTCATGTGCATTCTTCAACTTTTGAAACTAGTGCTTATTGGTAGCTTTTTAGAAAAAAAGAGTATGGGTGTATTATAAGCCCTCTAATATTGTGAATTGTGGTCATCATCCGCGATGTCATTTTCGAACTACTACTATAAAACCTGGGTTGACGACAACAATTAACGAGAAAGAGAAACTAGCTAGTTGAGTTTATAAATGGATGTTTTTGTCCTTTTCAACCCCATAAATTTGTTTACACGTCTGCCAGATGATAAGGATGAAACAAATCATCAAAAAAGATAACTAAAAGGTTAATTAAAATGGAGTAATCATGTGTTGATCTATTGGGGTGTGTAGGTAGAAGAAGAAGTAGAATTAATGTGGTGAAGGTGGATAATTGCTATTTAAAAGCCTATAATTTAGCAGCAGGGTGTTATTTGTCAGGTTGTGCGTTAAACATTGTTGATGAGAATCTAAAAAGATAGAAAGCAAATGGCTTTAATACTCGATACAATGCATTTGTTGGGAGTAACTAAGGATTGACTTTGGCAAGGTATCCCCACAGATGCAAAGACACCTCTCTATCACTAATTGTGTCTAGGCATGGAAAGGAACAATTGCATATCGTTCCTATCTATCTTTCTCAAATATTAAAGTATACATATCATATTTTCAACTTGAGAGATAGCATGAAACATAATGTGATATTAAAGTGATTGATCAACCCATAAATATAGCTTTTAGTGCACCTTTTTTTATTTGTTTTTGACATAAAGAAGGTGGAAAGTTGGCCAAGTGATGTCTCATGGGGCCAGCAACTGGTTTTTTGCCTGTCAATTTCAACTTAATAACGTAAAACCAAGGCTCTTTTGTTATAAAGCTAATTGGGATATGACACTTACTGTGACATGCATATACTAATACTATATAATTGAAATTTCAAAAGATCCTTCTGTAATGCTTTTTCCGGGAAAAGAAAGAGACATGTGATCATACAACCGCACTATGTAACTTCAAGGACATTTTATTCATATTTTTGCCCTTGGAAGGCAGATTTTTTGTATCATTATTATACTATTCCTTCGGATCTTCGTAGTAAGCAATTCATTATTTAATAGTGGAAAATAGATTTAGTATTTTTCCCATTATAATTTAATCCTTGGAATTAATGTTGACGTTTCTCTCGATGATAATCTTACATCTGTTTGGTTTCTAAACCAGAAAATGGCGTTGGCCAGAGGACAGCGATATTGCAAAATGGTGACCACTACTCTTGACGTTGATTTCTAAACAAAACTTAGATTTAGAAAAAGATAACAGAATTAATATATATATTTGATTGATTATAAGAATTGTAATCATCTTTATAAATTACTTTAATTGATGAAATCAATTTATGAGACATGGAATTATTGGATCTACAGTCAACCCTTGTGATAAAGAAGGAATAACTGAATTATTAAGACGAACAAAAAATTCAAGTTAAATTTCTTTTTTTTTCTTAATTTAAAAAATTAAATACTACATGGCGTGCAATGTCCACCTTAAAGACAAGAGGAAGATATCAATAGGCAGAAGCTTTGGTTAGAGATGGTTTTGGGGGGAGAGGATGAATTTTTCTGAAGAAAAGAGGGAAATTTGAGAATCTGTATCATGGATACATGATGGAACTCATATAACCAGTGCAAGTTTATTTTATGGACTGTGTTTAAAATAACTGCTCAGTTGTATTTTTAGGATTGATCCCGTCAATTTGAAGCCAAACGAAAACGATAGGAGTCCTGTTGAGATAGAATGAGTATCGTTCCACTCCAGTTTCATTGAATTGATGATCACGTTTATAGAAATTGGGGAGTATCAAGCTATATAAACCTTTTAAGTCAGATGAGTACAATGTTCAGCCTATCCTCATAGCTAGAGCTACCATTTTGTGCAAGTACGCCACTAATCTTACCATTGACTATGCTTAAAGTTGATGCAGTGGAATCACAATGGTAAGTGAATTCAGGGTTTGCACTTGGCTTAATATCTTAGTTATCAGTAGCTATGCCAGTCAACTTGAGGTTTATTATGAAATAAGCATGTCCGTAGGTCAGTCTCCCTTTGTGATTCCATATGCAGAGACTGGAACAGACAAAATGACAAGAGGACTTATGACAGATTTGTTGTTTCTTCATAGCTCAAGTCCTTGTCAATTTTGGTATGATTCTTATATTTTTGTTTCGCATATTTCCAAGTTGCTTAACTGCAGATTACATTTGCTCCCACTGAGTAAGACCAACAACCAAATTCAAGTTTTCTATCTTCACATTCCAATGTAGATTTCTTCTCTTTTGCTACAATTTTCGTCGTTCAGTGAGGACAACCCGTACAGTACTTTTCACCTTCCTTTAAACCCAAAATATTTTTCAGAGATATGATAAGAGAATGGATGCTCTGAAGACCGAATAACTATAAGCTCATAAAGAAAATACATTTGAGTTATGAAGCAAGAAGGGTAACAAAAATTTCTACTTCCAAGTTCAACAGTCAAGTATTTTTCTTCTATTTTGAACATTGAAGAATCAAGAATGGGCACGGTGTGTTTGAGAAGCAGCAAGAAATAAAGCTCCGGTACCAGTGCCACCATGAGGATTTTCAATGATGACATTGTCTGAGAGATCATTGCCAAGCATTTCCCAGACGCTGCTATGAAGGTAATTTCTGAAGATGCGGTAATGCTCATAAAGCCCACCTTCCACCGTCACCAAGCTTCTTCTATTTTCCATTCTTCCAAGCTTCTTTATTATCCCCACTATTCCAGCTCCCGCGAGACGAGCTCCCCGTTCTGTTACGATGTCACAAACCTCTGCTACTACTTCCCGTTCCATTGCACTCGAATTTATCTGCTTCCGTCCAATTTCAGTGTTAGTGTTCGTGCATGCTATTGCTGCTTAATGAACTTGTATCTTAAGGTGGGAAACCCAATTTCAATAGGAATTTAAAAGCATTTGATCTTATTATGTGAGAAATCCTTACCCCGAAAATCTCATTCAGCTTATCGCTCACTACTTCACGATCCTCTGATGTATCTTGATGCATAGCTGCCATATCGGGCGACCTGCATGATTTGATTTTGACAGGGCAGTCAGATTTGAATTACACTTACTGTTCATAAACTTTCTAATGAGCTCCCTTCTCTGAAGTTGATTACTACTCCTTAATCCAATATAGGATTATACTACATATGTTTTCCCGGTACCTTAGCAGGTAGGGAGTCATAAGTTTCGGAGGGATCCTATCTCCAAATAGAGCTGTTTCCTGGGCCATCTTTAACAGGACCCGTCTCACAATTTCTCCCAAATACATGCCTGAAATAAGCTTTTCGAAAATCTGTGATAAAAAAAAAATATTTAAATAAAATATTCAGAGTCAGTTGGAGACAATATCTCAAGGTAAAAGCACGAATTGTAATTTGAGTAGCTAATAATACCCCGCTACCAGGATTTGAGCTTTCAGCGTCTAAACTAGCATCAAATTGTGTCAGTGGCAGATGAGAAGACTTGAAATTTCTCCACTGTGTGCTAATTACCTGCAATACTAATCCTTCATTCTTAAATTATTCTGTTCACACTTTCAAAGCCCAAGTGAGTGAATGTGTATTGGTCACTAACCAGCTCGCTTGATTCGGGTGATTTCTGAAGCCATCTTGTAACTTCTTGTGCTGGTTCTACATAAGCAGCATCTGTGCTCGTTCCTAAAGTAACTGCGGCCACATTGTCCCTGCTATAGTATCTTCCTCCGGCCAAACACCCAATAGTATCCTCAACCTGCTCAGGTAATTCTTGTTGGAGAGACAGAGACACGGTACGATTCTCGCAACATGTATAAAAACTAGTTGGTTTGGTCCAGAGAGCCACTTACCATTGCAAAAACCTGCATTTTCATCCCGTGATCCAGCAACGCTCGATTAAGATCATTCACCAACCCTTGCCCAACCTAGTTCCACCACACCAAATTTATTTATAGTTCTCATTTGCATGCACATAACAACATAACCGTGGGTAAATAAACTCAACTGGGTCATCGGCGGAGAAGCTTTTCCATTGAATTGCAGTACCCGACAATTCTACATCTTGATCTACTGGATATGACAAGGTGAATCCCAATTTCTTCTCCTTTGGGAGTGCACCATTTTCATTCTCGGGATGCGTCGAAACAAATTTCGCTATCTCTGTTGCTACGAAGTCAAATATTTCCTGACAACAACCAAGTTTCAGGTTCTGTATTTGTACTAGAGCAGATGAATGGAGATAAAAAATTACCTGAGAAGAAGAAGCCAGAATATTGGGGGGGAAGGAAATCTCCTCCCTATCTAAGTCAGAGACAGGGCTATTCTTGCCTCTAAGCCGCGCGCACAAGATCAACAAGTTTGTGCTCCGCATATTGACTCCGTAGAAGAGACCTTCCTCTTCTCTGCCAAGGCAAATGAATATAAATAAATAATATTAAAAGAAAGAATTAAATCCAGGAGAAGCGTAGAAGAGAAACTTGAATACGTACCCATTAGGAAGAGATGCAGCGTATGAAATGAGCATGTTGAGAGTGGTGGTTTCGTTGGAAGAAGCAAGAGAGTCGTTCATGTTAGATACTAAGTCGTCAGCAACTTGCCAAAGCTTTTTGACCGGAGTGGCACATTCCCTGGCGAATTTACGAACAAGGTTCCGTGTTTGCCTAATCTGTTCCTCTTTCTTACGCTTCCACTTCCTTAGTAAGGCTACTACAGCAACCACTGCCAAGGTTGTGCTCACAGATGCCACTACCACCACCTCCTTCCTCATCCTTCTCTATCTCAGACTCAGACCCTCTCTTCCAACTCAATTACTTTACTATTCCTAATATGGAATCTAAGTAACTGAAATCCGTTAATACTGTAGAGAGGAACGAGTATCATGGGTTCCGCAGATTTAACTTTTGTTGAAAAACCCACTTCAATTTTGGATCCAAACTTATGTTAGGACTTCATTTTTTTAATTTCACCAATTTAAAAATTGGCAAGTATTACAATTAAATTTAAATTCTGGTTGCTACTGAAGTGGGCTTACAAAATGCAAAGGACGACCAGGCCCACGCTCCTAGAAAATGAACGGACAATAAGAGAGAAAAGGAGCAAGACACTGAGACACAAAGATCCACGGTTGGATTGGGACGCATAGGAAATTGGAAAAATAATAATGGGCTTAGAGCCCAATAACTAGGATGGACGGAGAATTTTGGATCAAACCAATCCCACAACCTCCGAGCTTGTACGCATTAAGTTGGGCTTATCAACAAAAGGTTGGTGTTGGAGACGCACGTAATTCCAGACGGATTCCGAAATGTGTTTACTAATATAAGAATTGACGTGTGATATTTATCCGATCCTTCAACATGACTGTCAGTAATCTTGGATTGTGAATCCGTCATGTCGCGCGTCCTATTTAACGATTCTTATACAATAGGATCGGTTCTTTAACATAATTGGATCGCATGCGTTATTTATCATAATTATTTTTTTTGATTTTATATTTTATATTCTAATTTTTAATTTTTATTATAATATCTTTTATAATTTATTAATTATAATAAATTATATCATAAATTATCATTATTTAATTAAATTATTTGTTAATATTTAATTAAATATTAAAATTAATAATTTTAATTAAAATGAATTGATTATGTAATTAAAAAATTTTAAAACAATAAAATAATAATAAATTTATTATATAAAATAACATAAATATTTTAAAAATAAATGAAGAAAGTAAAAATAAAAGTTAATTAAAGATTTTATGCTTATTTATTTTTAAAATATTTGTGTCATTTTACATAATTATAGTTACCGTTTGTTATATAAGTTATTTTTATTTTGACTTCTGTATATGAACTTCTTCATTGCATTAATGAAAGTATTTAGTTTTTCCATCTGTTGAGTAAAACTAATATGGTATTAAAGCATTTACTCTAATTTCTTCTCATCCACAAACCAATTTCCTTTTCTTCCAACCTTCAATGGCATCCTTATCATCGCTATCGCAGACTGTAGACTCTTTCCCAAATTCTTTTGAGAAACATCCTTCTAATTCACTCTACATACATCATGCAGAGAATCCAAAAGTTTTTCTTGTATAGGAGAAATAGCTCGGGACATTGAATTACTCTTCTTGGTGCCAATCGATGATGATGGCTTTAACCATTAAGAATAAAGTAGGTTTCATTGATGGTCAAATTGACAAACCAAATGTAAATGATCCCACATTCTTCTCTTTGAGCTCTTGCAATATGATTGTCGTTGCTTGGATCATCAACTATGTTACTAAAGAAATCGTAACTTCCATCGTGTACATTGATTCTGCTTCCCACATTTGGAATGTACTTCGTGAGAGATTCACACAGTCAAATAGGCTTTGAATTTTTCATATTCGAAAGAACTTTGCAACTCTTGTTCAAGATCAATCTTTGGTGAGTTCTTATTTTACAAGACTGAAGACTTATGGGTATGAGTTGCAGAGTTACACGCAGATTGATTCTTATACCTGTGGTTCTGAATTTAAAGCCACAAAGCTAGTTCTTAAAATTAAATAAAAAGAACTCATCCTTCAATTCTTGATAGGGTTGAATGAAAAATTTTCACATGCCAGTATTTTGTTGACTGATATTCTCCATGGGATCAATAAAGTCTTTTTCCATGATTGTGCAAGAGGAAAAACAACTTTTCAGTCATTCTAATCTTCTTATTGAGCCTGCTACAATGAGAGTAATCAGGTATTTGAAAACTAGTTTTGGCCAAGGTGTCTTCTTCTACAGCAAATCAGAAATGCAATTAAAGGCTTTATGCGATGTTGATTGGGTAGCATGTACTGAAACAAAAAGGTCCATCACTGGTTTCATAGTTTTTCTGGGTGATTCCTTGATTTCATGAAAGTCTAAGAAACAAGTTATTGTCTCTCAATCTTTAATTGAAGCTGAATATCGTTCCTTGGCTACTGTTTGTTGTGAATTGAAACAGATCACAGCCTTGCTCAAAGATCTATCAGTTGAATAAGTTTCGCCCTCTTTGTTATACTATGACAATCAAGCTGCAATGCATACTGCAACAAACTCAATCTTTCAAGAGAGGGCCAAACACATTGATATAGACTATCACATTGTTAGAGACATGATCCAACAAAAGCTATTGAACACCTTCTATGTCAAGACAACACATGAACTGGTAGACTTTATCACCAAAGCTCTACCTTTTGACAAGTTCTCCCATCTCATTTCCAAGCTTGGCCTGTTGAATATACACAACCTAGCTTGAGGAGAGGTATTAGATGTATTTATCATGCGTCATTTGAGTTAGTTAGTTATAGTTGTAGTATATTGTTATAGTTGTAGTCTGTTATGTCAGTTTTTTATTTTGACTTGTATATAAACTTTTTCATTGCATTAACGAAAGTATCTAGTTTTTTCATTTGTTGAATAAAACTAATAACTAATTAATATTAACTAAAATTATTAACTTTAATATTCAATTAAACGTGGAGTAATTTGATTAAATTGTGATAGTTTATAATGCAATGTGTTATAATTAATATATTGACAAGAAGATTACTGTAACAATTAAATATTAAGGTAAAAAAATGTAAAATTTCCTTTTTTTTTAATGTCTATATAAATTAATTGATTTTCTAAATAAGTTATGGTTTATATAATATTTATTCTCATAATATATAAAACAAAGATTCGAATATTCTTTTTTTAAATAACATTAAACGTTGGTGAAGCATGTATGTAAAAATATATTGACATTGCGTGTACCCGAAATTATAGCCACGTAATCAAATAATTATGAGTTTGATTATTACTATAATATATTCAAATTAATTACTGAAAGGATAACGCTAAGGCATCGTCCCTTGCAAGAGTTTAAAAAGGGTAATCAATGGAAGTATTAGAGGAAGATGTCAAAATTGTGGTACGTGCTAATTAAAGAGGTAGGATTGTAATGGTGAAAGCTTATAATTATGAATGCACATTTGGGGATAAAAATCATTAAGTTTGTAGCCACTTTTCCTGCCTCTTTCAAAAAGAAAATACTTGTCCCTTTATGCATGCTCACCAAACTCATTATGTCCACCATGGAATGAT
The DNA here is from genome assembly GCA_034509205.1 of Ceratonia siliqua. Lineage (NCBI taxonomy): Eukaryota > Viridiplantae > Streptophyta > Magnoliopsida > Fabales > Fabaceae > Ceratonia > Ceratonia siliqua. The sequence goes on from JASKGM010014776.1 coordinate 21,247, forward strand.
AGTATTAAACTATTAATAGGTGTTTTATTGGCATATATTTGATGGTACTTATATATATATATATATATATATAAAGAACAAAGGTCCTCCTTTGATCCGCGTTGGTTGGTTTTATGGAAATATATAGTACAGATGTAAAAGGAGTCCCTCTAAAGTCAAGCTAATTATATTGGCTATTGTAGACCTTTGATTCCTGTTCTTCAAATATATTCATTTTCAACCCAATGTACTTGATGAGAAAGAAGATCAAAGACGGATCAAGACAAGAAAATGTTTTCTTGAGGAATGAAGAGTAGAAAATTTGACAAAGGTAATTAGATTTAGGTGTTGAAGAGTCATTAAAAAGGAAAAGCAAAACTCAACTACATTCTACCAACTCGAATCGTAGAAAAGGGCAGAACTTGTTAGAAATTGCGATCGCTTCTACACAGGTATAGACTATGGTCTTTAATTCCATCTTCAAAGTTGGTGTGCAAGTGTTTGACATAAAAGGTGGTCGGAAAAAGAGAAAAGGACTAGTAAACCAATATCAATATTATCAGCTGCTATATATTCCTGAAACAAATTAATAATAACATCACCGACCATTGTATGGAACATTTGAGTCAAGGTCCAATCAAGTCCCCCAGATGATGGGTAGTGCATGTGAAAATGGAGCCTCACTTGAAAGACTCGTAGCTAACACATAACACGTAGCTACAAAGGTTTATTACTCACCCACAATTCAGGTACCGTCCATTTGTTTGTCACTTCTGCCTTCCTCTTCTTCCATTATTATTCTTTCTAGATCATTAAATGGATTCACTTTTTTCATAATTTTATTTAAACAATATAATATATTTTGGAATGAATTTGAACTAACATGATTTGTAATCGCGACGACTGATGTTTTAGTTCTTTAACTTGGTAACACGTGTTTTAGTTTTACTGCATGATCACTTCCATCACTATCTTACCATCACTTTCATCATAAAAAAGAGACTGTTAATAAGACTTTTAAAAATCAACCACATGTACATACATTTCTCATTAAAATCCCAATAAAAAAGTTGTGTTTATGAGCAAGATAGTTAAATTTATGTCTAAAATGGCATCAGAAATTATTTTTTATTTATAAGTATATATATGAAGTGATATCCTCCTCCAGTTTCACGTGGACGTATGATATTTCTCTAATAATAACAATTCAAAAGTGTCACATTCATATTCAGTACGAATAAATTAATGGTATTAAAATATATCATTTTTCAATGCTCGTTTCTGATGGTATGGAAGCTGTCGAGAATATATTTTCGATTTTTCTTTTTTAAAAACTAAGTTGGTGTAACATAAAAGTGAATATGGGGACTGGAGAAGAAGATATGCATCCAAGAATTATGAATATATGCCATATTTTTGAAAAACATCAAATTGTCATTGAGTCACAAGTACAATCATAAGAACTCTATACATAAAATTAATCGAAGGAAACAGTACTAATATTAAGTGCCTGCTATGTCTATGAAACTAGAACCCTTTCACAAGGAGAAAGAGGGAAGAAAGAGGTCTGTTTGAAAAGTCAAAAAGCCTCTCAAAAACCCCTCTATATAAAAACAGCTGCAGATTTAAAAAGCTATTGTGGGGGTACCCTAAGCGTAGCTGATCAGTCAACTACGCAAAAACAACAGAAGAAAGGAAACCCTTGGCATTATCGGTTGAAAGCTAAAACTCGATCCGCAGCAAAAGTAAACAAACCCATGTAAAACTCTGTGTTGGGAAGAGATACTCGCAGGCCCATGGTTACTCCAGAATCCAGATGGACGAAAAACAAAAGAAAAAGAAAGAACTACGATAAAAACTCTTATTAATACTTATTTTGTATCATAGACATATATGTTGAACTGGTTATACACGAGCACGATCAAATGAACTGGTTGACTGCTCCAATGCCTTCCTTAGGCTTTTTACGAAATCCTTTGCTGTCATAGAGTGTTCCTTATCCATCTGCTACAAAACACACAACGATGGATCTTAATCAAAGTGAAGAAATTGATAAGCTATGAAACTCATCTTAAAATTCAAACCATGGATTTAGCTTTCTGCACATTATAGCTCATTGGTCTAAACTTGTAATTATTTAGAGGAACTTAATGCAAATTTAAAAACCTAACTTGACATATTTACCTGAGCTACAATAGTTATACAAAGAGTGGTATTCGCAAAGGGCAAAATGCTGCTACTCTTAACAGTCAGATGAAGCTTTTCTAATTCGCTGAGTATTGTAGCAGCACACCCATTGTGTTTCTCACAGTGGATTCTGATGAGTACGTCCTTACCCAAAACTCTTGCTTCGATTTCCGGGAGTGGCTGGTCGGAGCTATTATCGTCAGCAAAGAGACTAGATCTCCTCAAAAAGACTGCTGATTCCACTGTTTTCATGGCCACCTGTTCCTCCAGAGTCTTCTCGCGTTCCTGCAGTTGTTTCACATAATTGATAGCATCTCCCAACACGGAAGCCTTGTCCATCTGCAACCATACATTAAACTTAATAGGTATAAATAGAAGATATTGTGCGAGAGTGTTCATAAACCATATAAATTAATGTGCGCCCCATTTGATGGGAGATTGATTCATCATGAAAAAATGGATAGAAAAGAGATTGGTAATTAATAAAAAGCTAAACTTAGCTAGATTACCTTCTTAAGGCCAGGAATAATGGCCGAAAGGGCTACCAACCTCTGGTTGAGCTTTTCCCTTCGTTTTCTTTCAGCCATTACGTGATCTTGAGCTTGGAGTGGATTTCTTGTCATTGTGGCTACTTTGTTCGTCTCTTTATTACATTTTAGGAAATTTTTGTCCTCATAGGCTCCTTGAGAAATTAAAGCAGAAAAATCCAAGTCTTCATTACACCCGTTCTGGGTTTCGAGCTTCACACTGGAATCCAGGTTGTAAAATTGTGGGGAAGCGACTGAGGATGTATTGGACTGCTCAAAAGAAATAAGTTGAGGGGACATTGAAGAAGCCGAAGCCTTGGAAGGAATGAAGTCAGTGGCGCAAGAGTTCCAGGTACTGGTCTCCAGGTGCTTGGTTGGTCTTGCTGCTGGAGCAACCAATTCAGGAGTTTCAAGGGGGAAGCAATTTGCTGTCCTTTTGGAGTTGAGAGACTTATAAGAGGAATAGCTCTCTCCGAACGACTGGAAGTCAAGTCCATCAAGCGGGTACCCAAAAGAATCCATCGGGTACTGCTGAAAGTATGTGGGATCCTCCATTCCCTGTTAGTTTAATTTTTCATAAATTTAGAATAAGACTTCTGCTGCTCTAATTAAGTTCAATGGTTAGTTATAAAAAAATCACCAAAATAAAATAGTTGGGTTAACTACGAGCTTATGAGTTAGTGTGCTTACGAGTTCAGGCAAGTACATGGCGGAGGAAATTTCCATCATCTGAATTTTGTTTCCTTGGAAATGAGATATGGGAAAGTGAAGAGTGAAGAAGAGGAGGAAAACAAGAGCTCAAATTGTCAGAATTGAAGGGAACAAAGGTTGTGTGGATTGAAGAAGACAGCAGTGATTAGGCTGAAAGAAGAAAGGAAGTGGGAAGGATGGAGACGATGAAGAGATTGTGTTTGCAGAGAGAGAAGATGGGAATAAGAAATAGTGAATGTTCTATTATATAGGGGCATCATTATTGTACCCGTACACGCTTCATACCCGGTGTGTCTAGCTGAACACGTGTGAATACGTTATATCAATTTTGTATTGTGTGTTAGTAGTGGCTGCAGCAATGTGTTGCAGTTAATAAGTATGGTCAAATAGTGGGTTCTTTAGATGAGTTATTGCATCATCAACAATACGACGTGATCAACAAATAACATGCAAACTGCAGCACTCCCACGGACCCAGCACATCTTTTATCCCAAACCCTCTCCTCTCTAAGTCAAACTAACTTCACCACGCAAATAAGAATCAAATTTGATACTTTTTACAAGCTACTCAACTTTCTTAGCAAAAACTCAGCTATGCTCAATAAGTGTGGATGCTTGGAAGATGGGACATTTTGTGAGGTGCCCCCTTGTCCTTTTTGAGGACAAGAGACGGTGAAACAGAGTAGATCTGTTGTACAATGCAATGTGCTCTCAATAAGTTTGGTGGGGTTTTGGATCTGTGTTGTTGTAATTGAAAATGGGCAGAGAAACTTGAAGCTGTTATCAATTGTTGCGGTGGATATGGCGCACAGAATTGAGATACCCCTTTTTAGTGTAATACAGAATGTAATTTAGAGTTTGATTGGGGTTAAGTAAAAGAAATATTTAATTATGAAATCTAGAAAGTCTGACTAAGACACCCATGAGAAACAGATAGGTAGAAAGCGATATTGGTTGACGTGAAGTGAGTGGGTGACAGGAGATTATTAGGATTTAAGACTCAAGGAGTGGTTCAAGTACTGATTAAGGGGCACATTTTCTAGTCTTTTGAAAATATGGTACTTATTTTATTATATTTATGTTAAGTATGTCACAAATTTAATGAAAGAATTATCATACTTTTTTTTTCATTATTTGAATTCTAATTTTATTATAAAATTCACATCCAATCATCAACACCAGAGTCTCTCGTATTTTCGTTTTTGTTAAAACTTAAAACATACATATGAAATAGAAAGAAGAAAAATGACAAGTTATAATAGGGGAATTAGGAAAATCCACCATCCATTCAATAAACGTACGATACGAACTCTGTGAAAAGGGGGAAAAAGAAAAAGAAAAGCAAAATCACACAGGCGAGAATGCTTACTGGGCAAAGGGTTGTGGGGCCATTTCATCTTTGTTTATCAGTATTTTCACGGTGACTTTTGCTTTTCCAAGATTTAAGAATAAAAGGAAATTACTAGCGTTGACCACGAGCAAATGAGAATCCGGAGGAGATCCAAATTTGATTGGTTGTTCTTCATTGGGATGGTAATGGAATGACATCATTGTGATATATCGTCTCTATCATCAACACGTAGCAAACCAATTTGCACTCATCCAACAACAAGAACCATTCATCAACCGACAACCATACTCCAATTACAGCAGTTTGTATATTTTGTTAAGATAAATATATACAAATATTTTAAGACGTATTAAAATTTATCTAAAATATATTTATTATTTACACAAAATTTATCCAATTGTAATATTATTTTGATTAGGTTAAAGGCGTATTTTTTTACTAAAATATATATTTTTTTAAAATCAACTTTTCCCTTCTCCTTTTATAAAATATATATTTTTAAAACATTTGAATAGGTCTTTAATTTTTTTAAAAATTCCTTACTTTTAAATAAATCCGTACAAATAACTCATAAATACTACCATCTCCCAACGAACTCAAACATTTCACCAAAACCTCTTTCGTGTTCCATTCCGTCATCAGCCCATGGGATGACCATATTTGAATAAAAAGTATGTAAGAGCAGATGAGACGCCGTCAAGTTCGCGTTTGGGACTCAACGTCCAAGTCTTTGAAAACCAACCCTTGGGCTGGGCATCTTCCTTTGTTTAAGGCTGAATAAGGAGAACACAGATATTGGGTGGTCTCACGTGATAAATGAGCTTTATTATGTAAACACTAAGGCTTTATGGATTATATCAAGTTTGAATATCGACAGACCATAGCTGTGTACATATATATATATATATTTGACGAAAAATTATATTCTTATACTTTTTTGTTTCACAATTTGTTTACATTATATTTTTCACTATAAATATAATATAAATAAATAATAGAAGTAATTAATAATTAATTAATTAATAATAAAAATAATAAATATGAGAGAAGATGTAGAATAAATATGAAAAAAAAATGTATAAGAATAACGTTGTTGTCTCCAGTCATAAACATAAATGGTCCAACACCCTAAACACGAGAATCACAAAATCCTTCTAGGCCCAGATGACGTTGGATAGGCCCACAATAATGACATAGAAAATCTGCAATTAAGAGCCCAACATCCAACAAACTCAGGCCGCGCTCACATCACATAAGCTTAATATAGCCAATCGCAGGGTTTTTACAAGATCCTTCATTGTCAAGCTGTAACCTTCCCCCATCTGAGCTATAATAGTAACCTCAAGATTGGAATCACCAAATGGCAACACACTGCTATTCACAACCAATAGGTGAAGGTTTTGAATCTCAGCCAGTATTTTCACCAAAACTCCCTTGTCTTTCTGGCAGTGGATCCGAACCAGTACGTCCCTCTCTAATACTCTTGCTTCCACTTCCGGCAGTGCTTCATTAACACTGCTCAAGTTCTCGTCACTTGAGGAGGCGTCATCGTCCCCGCAAAGCTGCGATTTCTTCACCATCACCACTGACTTTACTCTTCTTTTCTTGCTTTCTTCTTCAAGCAATTTTAAACGCTCCTTCAGCTCTTTCACGTACTTGATAGCGTCCCCAAGCACCGAAGCCTTGTCCATCTGTACATTTTACGCATTTATTTATTTATGTTGTTTTTCAATAAATTTACTACCTATTCATGAAGAACGAAAAGTATACCTTCTTTAGGCCAGGAACAAGGGCTGAAAGAGCAATGAAGCTCTGGCTGAGCTTTTCTCTCCGTTTTCTCTCGGCCATGATGTGATCTCGAGTGTGAGAAGTAGACCTCTTGAACCCTTGGGTGGCTGAAGACGTCCCTTTTGGGGATAGAGGTGAGATATGCATATCCGCAGATTGTGACAGTGACACCACCTCCGTGTTTTGTGGTTTGAAGGCAGAGTGAAAAGACAGAAGCTGAGATGAAGAGGTGGAGGAGGAGGAAGGTTTTGGTGAAAAATGCTGGGAGATGCTTGAGTTGCAACTACTGGTTTTGAGGTTCTTGGTAGGCCTCTCAAAATTAGTTTCAGCAGTGGATGAATTGCTGAGAGTTTTGAAAGCGAAGGTATTATACGAAGAATAGCTCTCACAAGAGAAAGATGGCTGCAAGTACCTTCCCTGGAGGACGCTGGCTATGTCATGTGAAAGAAACTGATCGTCATCATCATCTAGAGGGTTCAGGTGGCATTGAGTGGGAAATGAATTGTAATCATCCATTTCCTGCAACAAAAACGAATTGTAATCATCCATTTCCTGCAACATTAATAAAAAACACAGATGGTAAATCATCCAATTAAGGACATAAATAGTTGGAATAGTGCATAGCTTTTCATACCAAATCAGATAACCAGCTGGGGGGCGATGGGTCCATTGATGTAATGAGGGACTGGAGTTGTACGTGAAAGAGGAAACTTGAAAAATAAGGTTACTGTTGTCCCCGCGAAACAGTGGAAGAATCAAGAACCAAGAATTATGATTAATTCCAATTAATTAGGCCACAACCCTCCGCTCCCCTTCACTCTTTTTATAGTTGGAACTGGGCAGTGCCCATTCTCATCCCTAAGTTTCGGAGGCCAAAATAAGTGATTGGCCTTACTAGCAATAAATTAAATAAAGGTTGTTGAATATTAATTGTTGATGTGGTGATTAAACCCTCTTAATTGCTGTGATGAGTTGGAATGGAGGAAAATAGGGCTAAAAAGAAATTAGTCATGACTTGATCTTACAAGATATGCAGCATCTCACTGTAATACAATACAATTTGTACAATAAATCTTTTCTCTAAACTCTAATCCTGCCAACCTGGATGGACCTCAATTATTCAAACAACTAGTGCTACTACTAATCAGATATAGTTCTCTTTTTAATTAATTACATGCTTAACCTGCATTAATGGACTACTTAATTTGTTTATATATGTGGTTTTTCAACTCTTTTAATTTATTTTAAGCCTCGAAACATATATAGGATGCTTCCTCTGTATGTGGAAATGGTGGAATCAGAAGGTCGTGCATCCCTCATAAGATGGTATCTTGTTTGGCAATGATTGGTATGAGTGATTAATGGGCAAAAGCCCCCCTAGAAAATTTCCCCTATACTTTTATTTTAAACTAAAACACAAACACCCTCTCTTTCTAGCATCTCATTATTCAACAACGGCAACACTATTTCTGTTTCTTTTTCTTTTACGCTGCAAAGGAATATATAGAAAGGAATAAGAGTATCTATTTGTTATTTCAGAAACTGGAATAACTATGATTTATGATTATGTAATCATCCATGAGCCACATAATTAACTGATGATGATTGACGCAAGCCTCTCCTGGTTGTGGATTTTTTATTTTTTAAAAATGATCAGATTCTGAATGGGTCGTGGATCTTTAAGTCACAGTGAAAATAGTCCTCGCCACAAAACGACAACCCAATGTCTGAACTCACAATTTGTTAGTACCATAACAAAAACCACTTTTCTTTTTCTAATCTACTGAAAATGCCACTTCAACTTCAAGCAAACAACTACAGCATAATGTATTCAACAAAATAATTAAATAAGAGAAAAGGTATAGAAATAAATATTTTAGCATAATTTATTCATCAAAATAATTAAATATTATAAGGGAAATGGTATAGAAATAAATATATTCACGTGCATATATTTATTAGGCTCAATATGTAAAGGGTTTAAGAAATTTTCAATCAGTCACGTGTCTTCTCTCTTAACAGAACATGTAGTATGTCCATATTTCTTGCACCCTATAAATACACATTTCATGCAGGTATTTAAGACTTTTGGCGTTGAGCATTTCCTTTATCTAAGTCACTCGGATCAAATTGACTTTATCATCGGAACTCAGAACAATCAACCCGATTTCTTTCTTTGTCCTCCACTTGGCAAGTACCCTCATCAAGACATCAACCCGACCCTACGACAATCTTAATAAGACTTGAGCTCTATCCGATCCGTTCTTAACACAGTCTATAAAGAAAACATAATAAAATCAAATCAAATTACTGAGAAGTTTCTCAAACACATGAAAAGAGCATGGATAGTATGAAATGAAGATTAGGTATCCTCAAGTTGACCATATGATACCTCAACCCCCTTTTATTAAAACAATCAGAAGATCAAACAGAATCACGCCAAACATTAGATTTTTTAAACCACGATCTCCCAATTCTGCTGGCTTCCCATTGGGATAACAATAACATCTTCGGAATGGAAGCATTTATAATATCTTAAACCAAACAGTCTCCACAAGAGCAGTGACATACGATTCATTCACTTAACTTTTCCCTGTGTAAGCTGGTAATAGTAACAGTACATGTCTATTGTCTTCCTCTGTTCCTGGGGGGATACCTCTGAATATTGTTCATCAGACGAAGGAACGCTGATATTTGCCCATCACACTTACACCACGCCACGCACAATTTCTTTTCCTTAAATCAATTCAACTTATCATTTAATTACATTAAACTAAGGGTTAAACATATGATTTACAAGTATATCTGCCCGTGGTGAAGGTCCCGCAAGTTACACGCACATTGAACTGATTTATTGTACCGAGACAGAGACTTCTGTTTTCTTTATCTATCTTCCTGATTTTGCTATATGTAAATCTATGGTAGTCCGTCTCAACTCAGGCAGAGGAAAACACCACAGAGCTTTTCCTGCTTATCATATATATGATTTTCCATTTAACTCAACTAAAAAAGGAACGGGTATAACCTGTAATAACCCAGGTAAGAAAATCCCGAGTTTCTAAATATCAGAATGTTATTCATGGGTAAATTAACTAATGTGCACACCATACACAATTTGTGTGGTTAAAGGTGATTGCACGACACAAGTGCCAATCAAGAGCTTCAAGTACAGAGACATTCCCAAATACATGCGCCCATCCATGCCACCCAAACACAGGAGAATCAGTCTCTGAACTTTGGACCTTCCAATTATAAGTGACATTAAAATGTGAAATCCTCTACAGATACAATGGGTGAATAAGAAAATCCTCTAAATTACAATAGTGATCTCCCCTAAAATACAACTGCTAAAGCTACAAACTCCTGCATCCAAGCCTTCTTCGCGGAAAATGAGTAAGAGGTTTCATAACCGTCATTTTCTCTTTGTAACTCAACTCGAACTAATCATAAGAAGCCTTACTCAAGAATTCAAAATAAATCAGTCTTTCTGTTGAGTCCAGATCCTCACAGATTTATCATTGCCAAGAGCACCAGAAGCCATCATGTTCTCTGTAGGGTGACATGACACAGATATAACAGCGTCAGAGTGACCTTCCAATTTCTGTACTATTTTCCTTGTCTGCAGTTCCCACAAATATATACAATTATCTTCTGAACCACCAACAATATACTTCCCATTTGTAATAGAAAAAGAGGACGAAATGCAGTATTTTGAATTAACATGACCGGTGTAAGTCTTCAGAAACTTCCCAGTTGAATAGTTCCAAAGCCTCTGCAGAGATTGAAAATTTCCCATAAAAGTCCATAACATGAAAACTAAACTAGCTCAATGAAGAAACAATAACAAAGAAATCATTCCCTGAAACCAACCAAGTTAGTCAATTGGCTACTCAACGAAGGAAAGAAAAACGAAACAAACTATTCAATTGGCTGGAGGTAATCACGTGCAAAAACAGCTTATGCGCAAAGTAAAATCCAATAGAGAAACTGAACACGAAAGTAATTCATTTTGCTTTCCAATCTTTGAGAACAAGAATATCTATAATACAGAACCAAGAGATTCCAAAATCTAAGCTGAATCCAAGACTCCAAATTAAGAAATAATAAAGTTCACGTGTACATTCAGTACTCAAAGGTCATATTTCAATATCTAAAATCAATATTATCCAAAGTTCTGCTAGGTTTCCGGACACAAATTTATGAAGCACACAAATTTAGCAAGACACAGTAAATAGAAACTTAATACTCATTTTACATCATATTGGTCACTTCAAAACGAGGACCAAATAGTATATAATTCTTCCCAGTTGTAGATTTTAAAATAGAAAAACGATGGTATAAACAGCTCAATTGCATTTGGTATAACACACAAATTATTAGTTATTACTAATCTTTTAATGTCCGATCATTGTTCAGGCATATAAACTGCTAGGAAACCTTAAAGCTTGAGCTAAAAGTCTGGGATTGAAATTGTAATTGGCTCAGAGCACCTTTCTTAGATCGGAACATTTTCAACACGTAAGAAGGAAACAAATTTCTACGATAAGGAAAACGTACGAATCAAATCAATTTGTCACCATTAATCTACAAATTAAGAGATTCTAGCAACCAGAAAAGACAGCAACTTAAGGCTCTAGGGAAATGGTAAGAGTCAAACGACTCTATTGAACCAAATTTTCCAATAGCTTAAACGAGCATATACTTGATCAATTCCATCAATGTCCCGTAAGCTGACAATTAAAGATGGAAAAAGGACCATCTCTGACGCATGAAACATATAGTTAGCTCTAAATTCAAAATGTTGTTAAAAAATTAATGCTTAAAAGCTATAAAAGAAACAAATAAATTGAATAGAAGTACCATAGTGTTGTCCAAAGTCCCAACGAGAATAAACTTTCCATTGGGCGAAAACTTTACAAAGGAAACCGGCGGATTCTCATCATCGATCAAAGTCTTCATACAATGCCCAGTTGAGGCATCCCAAATCCTACAGAGCCCATCATAGCTGCTGGAGACAATGAGGGAGCCGTCCCGATTGAAATCGACGGCAGTAACGGGGTCCGAGTGAGCTGGAAGGACCTTCAAGCACTTTCCGGACTTGACATCCCAAACCCGAACAGTCTCATCGAAGGAACCCGAAACGATGATATTGGACTGGGGATTAAAGTTGACACAGAAAACGTAGTTGGTGTGACCATGGAGGGTTTTGATAAGGGAGCCAGTAGGAACGTCCCATAAGCGAATGGTCTTGTCGTCGGAGGCGGAGACAAGAAAGCGAGAGTCAGATGAAAAGGCCAAATCGGAGACGCCCTGGTCGTGGCCCTGATACTCCTGCATAGGAGAAAGGCTGAGACTTTCGGAATCTGAATCGGATTTGGTAAACCCATAAGTGCGGAGGGTCTTGTCGGCGGAGGAAGACGCAAGGAGACGGCCGTTTGATGAGAATTTGACGGCAGAGATGGCGCGCTTGTGACCAGTTAGGGTTTGCGAGAGAGTGTAGGGCTTGAAGGACTCCAATGGGTCCGTCGACATTTTCTTTTTCTGAGTCTCTGAGAAGAAGAAGACACTCCAACGAGGTTTTTATGTTATCGTAGGGTTTAACAATTTTGTAGCATCTACAACTATGACAGACCACCCAGCCAAAACAAAACTATGACCAACAACTTCGCCAAATTTCTTGGGACCTTAGATTTTAATGGGAATACGGTTACGTGAGAAATTTGGGATTAGCTTAGAAAAACAACACATAGTTGAAACCAAAAAAAATAAAGTAATGTCAAATGAAAATTAGTGAGTGATAAACAGGTTCCAGAGTTCTAAATCAGTGAAGTAGTGAACTCTTCTGTTTATCTTGGGTTGATTCTCAGTTTTATAAGTAATATTAATAGTTTTATCTGCAATGTGTTAAAAAAATTAAAAAATTTAGTAATGAAACTTGCACAATAAATTATATAGAAACTGTTGATATACTCACAATTAAAAGTAAACTAAATAGTAAGAGTGAGGGTTATTTGTTTTTGTAACCCACATAACAATCTAATTTAAATGCGGTTGAATTAATAGTTTATCAAAAAATTTTGAAAAAATTCGGAGTAGAAGAAGATAACGAAAGGAGAGACTGACACGTAAACGAGAAATGAAGAATGGGGTTGGTAACTTGGTACTCTATAATTCATGAATTTGAATTAATTAATAACCTTAAAATATATAATTACAAAGTCAAAAACATTAAAAAAATGTCTTTTTTCTCTCTTTTGTTTGGTTACCGCTTATGTGTGACTCATTTTGATTT
>JASKGM010014786.1:0-34079 GCA_034509205.1 Ceratonia siliqua
CCACGTGCCTCCATGTCATTCTCCTTTATGCCCTTAGCCCTTCTGGAATATTTCAGGATGACTGGGGGTCTATCATTGTGGTGCTTGGTTTTTGTTTAATTGGTTGCTGGATACAAGGTTGGTTTGGTTGTAGTAAATTTTAGAACTGGTTCCAGTTTCTTAACTGAGGAATGTTTTGCAGGAAAAGAATAATTTTATTTTCAGGACAAAGGCCAACAGTTGCAGAGAGAAAAGGTGTCTGCTGTGATATCTTGGACTGTCATTGTTACTTCTTTAAGCTTTAACTATCTTTTCGGAATTCTGTGAACTGCAGATTATGGGGTTTATGCGAGATATTGTATGTTTACGATAATATTTTGCTTTCTTAAAGTAGTTCAGCATGGAAGTTGTTTTCTGTGCATACTTGCATATATATACTGTTAATTTATGTATTCTGTTCTGTTTGCTCATATTGAGATTGTGCTAAAAATTCATATTGTAAAGTTGATGACAGATTTTTATCTCAGTCAGTGTTACTGTGTAAGTTAACTTGTATAACTAGTTTTCTTATTCCTTAATTGAACCAATGACAAATGTTTTGGTATGGTGCAGATATATCTTTGTTAAGGTGTCTGCTGTTCGTAGAGAAAATTACCATAATATTTGCTACAAAGTTTCAATGATTGCATACCAAATGCATTGGCTGTAATAAATTGGCCATGGAAATATTAGGATGATTTTTAAAGAAGTGCTGATATCATTCTTTTGAAAACTTGTCTTTTCTGTATCACAAATATATGCATTGAATTCCAAATGCTTAAAAGATGATGCTGGCTGCAGAAAAAAAGTTTTAAGTTGGAAAAGTAGTGACACAAGGAGTCTTTAATGTTGGAGCTACCTTCTAGGTTTTCACTTCAGCAAAAAATTTGGAAGTATTGTTTGTCAGTTGCAGTGAATTAAGCTATTGACATCTTTAAGTATTGGCTAATTAATTAGAACTCGGTAAATGCTTCTTGGTCCTCAATTTTGAGGAATTACTAAGTTGATATTGTTCTACCTAATCAAATATTGATGAACATGCAAGTTTATCACATATTTTTTATTATTTTGTTTCTATATTAACTCTAGGTAATGAGAGGCATGAAGGGAGTATTTATCTGGATCCTGCTGAGATTCAAAGTCAGCAAAACACTTGTGGAACTTCTTTGATTTCCAACTACAGTGCCGCTTCAAGGGATCAAGAATATCTGGCTCTTCAAGGTTGCCACTTAACAAATGCAATGGGCATGTCACCTTTGATTTTTAGGAGTGCATTCAGTCACCTGAATGAAATGTTGTCATTCAATTCAAAACAATTCCAGAGCAAAAATCAATCGATTCTTGTTAATGATGGTGAAAGTGAAAAGGGTACTTGTCTCGGTTCTGATGAAACACAGCATAGCAGTATGTTAGCAATTTCAATGCCTGTCTCTGTTGGGAATTTACTTTCAGAGAAAAGCTCTTACAGCTGCTGTCCTGCAGTTGATCCGTTTTGGCCACTTTGCATGTATGAACTCCGTGGAAAATGCAACAATGATGAGTGTCCTTGGCAACATGTGAAGGACTATTCTGATGGAAACTCTCAGCATCAAAACACTGATTATAATGATGCAGGTATGGAAATTTATGGCAATTCAAAACCTATGTTTTACCTTCATTTTTACTTTTTAGTACCTAAAGAACTTTTTGATAATATCAAACCAAGGATTAGTATCTTATTCTTTATGGTGTTTTTGGAAGCTGAAACAATGTATTTTTTGTAGGAGATAAGCAGGTTAGAAGATTGGATAAGTAATGGATGACACTTTTGAAGAGGGTGCATAGGGTGGGGGATAATATAGTTTTAGTTTATTACTGGATAGTATTTGGGATTAAAATAATACTTTCTTTCTGGATTTAAAGTATGTTAGGTTTGGGAGAAGGGTTATAGCTCATTAGTTACAATATGCTAATGACTGATTTTCTATATATATATTTTTTTATAATTTCATTGAGAGGAAGGGGCGGGGGTGGATTGATGGGAGGTGGTTTCCCGCCCTTTAAGATGGACATGATTTAGATGCCAGTTTCTTTTATCCCAGAATTAGAGCCTTAAAATCTGGAGCTACACCAGATAATAAAGTTTCTGAAGGGAAATAATGTTAAGTCAGTTTTGGTTTTTGGATTCTTACAGCTTACTAACACATTTCAAATGAGACTTGATATTTGCAAGTCATAACTACCATGCCTTGAGAGCAGAACACAATTTTCAAAATACTAGAATCCTTTGACTGACAGACCCCAATAATTGAGTTGACAATACCTTTAAGACTTTTTTATGAGCAGATTGTCAAGGTGGAGTAACATCGCATCAAGAAAAGTGTAGTGGTGTGACGAAAGTTTCCAAAAATCACAAAGCTACAATTCTGCCAACTTATCTTGTTGGTTTGGATATTCTGAGAGCTGATCACCTTACATATAAATCTGTTCTAGCACATAGAAATACTCAATGCTGGCAGAAGCATTTCAGTATTACTATAGCGACTTCAAATCTGCTTCAAAACGCTTTACCAGCTGATGGTCCATTCTTGTATGGTGGTGATGAACGCATAGAGATCTGTGGGACTTGGAACAAACAGTTATCTTATTTACAGTGGAAAAGAGCTGTGGTTTGTTACTTCTAACTAAATTTTTTGTTATTCTTTTTCATCTGGTGCATTACAATTTCTATTGATTTTCAAATATATAATCCCTTCAATTAAGTTTACGTCTGAGCTTATCACTTCTGTGCCTGTCATGAAACTGAAGTATAATGCTTTTAATAATATTACAGTTCTGAAGTCTGATAAGCATTCTTATATCTTGTGTACTCGTGCATATCAATGCATGCGCTATGGTTTTGTAACTTAATGAAATTACCAAAAGGGTGTTTTTCTAAGATTTTGGTGCTAGGGACTTTCAACTAGTCAATGCGCATTAAGGTTTGAAGGGGAAAAGTATTTGTTGTTCATAAGAAAATGACTATTTCCAATTTTTATGAGGAGATGGATTCTGTTGGGCTGTAATGAAGATTTGACCGTAATCCTGGGCTCCTGTTAATTGATAAAGAACTTATATTATAGAGTTCCGATTGCTAAGTTCTTTGAAGTCTTCTATTTCATACTAACTTCCCATTTTATATATTACGTACTTAGAATCAAATTGAACAAGCTCTGGCTGATAATGAACAAGCAGTTGAGATGGCTCTTCTTATATTCAACCAGGAAATTAATAAATTGGAAGGTGTAAGAAAGGTAACAGTTGTCTATGCACTGGATGTCTTGATGGTTGATGTAGGATTGTATTCATGTATTTCTCTCCTCTCAAATTTTGGATTTTGTAGGCTCTATCTGTGCTGTCAAGAGTTTTGGAGACTGATCCAACATCTGTAGTTCTCTGGATTGTTTATCTGCTCATTTACTACGGAAATATGAAGCCAACTGGAAAGGATGACATGTTCTTGTATGCGGTATGCTTTTCTATGTTTCCTACTTTTATGCGGCTGGAGAATGGGGAACTTTTGAGAATATAGAGACAACCTCTTAGGTGTTGCTACTTATGATAAACTCTGGAAAATCTACAGATAGAATTTGTGCTTATTTGTTTGTACTGATAACAGAAGTTGTAGGCAGCAGCAATCTAACTTACTGTTATGCCATTTGGTTCTTAATAATAATTTTCTTGCTGATGTGAAATTTGTTGACACGTGTCTTTTTCATGTCCTTTTGTCAAAATTATTTGAGACCATCTACACGTTATTTTGTGCTAGGTCTCATTTTCCTCCAATCCTTTTGCAGTTATATCTTTTTCTCTGGCCTCTCTATCATGTTATTATTTCATGCTTGTCAACTTTTCTTATCATTCCTCCCTGTGGAATTTTGATCATTAGATTATACATGTCCTAACCATTTTAGATGATTCCTCCCATTTTATGTGCAATTGATGCCATGGCACATTTGATGTCTTCGTTTTTGACATTTTTCTTTTGCATATGCTAGTTTATTACTTACAAATGTTTATGTTTTTTGCAAACATTTGATGTATGTAGAGGATTGTATTGTGCTCATTGCTTAGCACCTGTGCTTGAGGTGCTGTTTAGATATCTAGTTGCCTGATACTTGTCACATTTTTTAAAATTGTCCACTGTTCACTATCTGCTGTCCATTTTCTATTGAATTTCTTAAGTATTCATTCAGAGCCTTCATGTGACCAACAATTATTGTGAATATCGCATGAACAGGAAATGAAAAACCAAATTATGTAATGTTGACTCCTAATTTTCAGTTGATTTTTCTTCACCCCTCCCCCCCAAGAGACAGGTTTAAATTCTTCCATCTAAATCCAAATCTAATTGTCTTGTTTCTGGATTTTACATTCTTTAGTTCATGTGTAAAATTCTTTGGTTCTCTACTCTTGATCATTAAAGGGAACTTTCTTGTTAAATCTAAACTATTGTTCAGATCTTTGTATGTGAACAATTGTGCATCTATTTCCTAGGACATGGAGTGAGGTGGTGCTTAATGTTTGCATGTTAATTTCCCGTTTAATTTGTTAAGAGAACCTCACAAGGCTGATTGTAGGTTTGTTGGTGAGAATGAGATAACTAATCATGCATGTCCAACTCACATTTTTCATTTACACAGTAAAACCCAACCTTAATCCAAACTGGTCTGTGCCACATAACATACCACAAGGAACTGTATGCTGGACGGTTGGACTATATATTAACCCCTCATGTCAAATTGCTACATCATGAGAATCTGTTGACCACTCTTATAGAAGGTTGGAATTTGTTTATAGAAAAAAAAAAGTAGTAATGTGTGAATAAAAGGAGTTGCTAATAAGTGCAAGTTCTAGCCACTTAGATAATTCTTGCTTTGTAGTCTGTTCTCCACAAAATCTTCATATAGAGGCTGTCTTAGTAGTTCCCTGCTTGTGGAGAACTAGAAGAATGGGATAATAGTCGTAGGAAAGCTGTCCATGTGTATTTGATATAATTCAATGCAACGCTTTTCTCTTTACTTTTATTAGTAAATAGCTTGTTGTCATTTACCTCCTTTGCCCCTGCTTTATGATGTTTGTATCTTCTTCTTTTTTAATAGAATATTACATTTTCTGACTGAGAACTGAATATAAGATTTCCATGGAAATACTTCACTATTGTTTCTCAGGTCAAGCACAGTGAAGGATCTTACATACTGTGGCTCATGTACATCAACAGTCGGAGACAGCTTGAAGATCGGTTGGCTGCCTATGATGCTGCCCTGTCAGTGCTCTGTAAGCATGCATCTGCTGCTATCAAGGATGGAATACACACGAGTGCATGCATCTTAGACCTGTTTCTCCAGATGTTGGATTGTTTATGCATGTCAGGGAATGTTGAGAAGGCAATTCAGAAAAGTTATGGAGTATTTCCTGCTACAATAAAATCCAATGAGCCTCATCATTTGTCACTCTCAGATATACTAAATATCTTAACAATTTCTGACAAATGTGTGTTCTGGGTTTGTTGTGTTTACTTAGTTATTTACAGGAAACTGCCCGATGCTGTAGTACAGACGTTTGAATGTGAGAAAGATCTTGATATTGAATGGCCATTTGTCCGTTTATCAGAAGAAGAGAAACAGATGGCTGTTAAACTTGTGGAAACAGCTGTTGAATCTGTTGACTCTTATATCTATAATGAATCAGCGAAAAGTGAAGTTAATCTAAGGTCTGCTCAACTTTTTGCTCTCAATCATATTAGATGCATGGTTGCACTTGATAGCCTAGAATGCTTAGGGAACTTGTTGGATAAATATATTAAGTTGTACCCTTACTGCATAGAATTGGTTCTAGTATCAGCTCGTGTACAGAAACAAGAGATTGGGGTTGATAGTTTCATGGGGTTTGAGGAAGCCATTAGGAGATGGCCAAAAGAAATTCCTGGAATCCAATGTATCTGGAATCAGTATATTGAAAATGCTGTCCAGAATGGAAGAATTGATTTTGCAAAAGAAATTACAATCCGTTGGTTTCATTCTGTCTGGCAAGTTTGGCATTCTGATGCAACAGATGCTGGTAACTCTTGTGGCTCTTTGGGATGTAAAACAAAATCACTTCCAGAAACATCAAGTTCTGATCATAACCAGATGGATGTAATGTTTGGATTTCTTAATCTGTCTCTGTATAAATTTTTCCAGAATGATGAAACAGAAGCTTGCATAGCAGTTGACAAGGCAAGGAAGGCTGCCAATTTTGAAGGTTTAGATAATTGTATGAGAAAGCATGCAATGTTTTTGCTTAGTGATGCATCAAGACTAAAGGAGGATGATCCTAACGGTGCTATCAAGAAGATTTTGGAGATCTATACGGATGATTCCTTTCAGGTTTTCCTAGTCCCTGAGCTTCTAACAAGAAAATTTGTTGACAATGTCAAGAAGCCAAGAGTCCAGCAGCTTGTCTGTAACATATTAAGTCCAGTTTCATTTGATTGTTCTCTGCTAAACTTGATTCTTCAATCGCAGTATGGTTCGTCTCTTATACCCCAAACATTCAGTGACCCAAAACATTTGGTGGATTTTGTGGAAGCCATATTAGAGGTGGTACCCTCCAACTTCCAATTAGCAATTTCTGTCTGTAAGCTGTTAAGCAAAGGCTACAATCATGCTGACCAAACTTCAGCCAGTCTATGGTTTTGGGCCTGTTCAACTCTGGTAAATGCAATTTTAGATGCTATCCCAATACCGCCAGAGTATGTCTGGGTGGAAGCTGGGGTTTTATTGGACAATTTTATGGGCATTGAGGTCATCTTCAAGAGATTTTATAGAAGGGCTTTATCGGTGTATCCATTCTCTGTTAGGTTGTGGAAATCTTTCTATAACCAATTCAAGAATGTTGGAGATGCAAGCGATGTTATTGAAGCAGCAAAAGAAAGGGGTATTAAACTTGATTAAGTGTGGATCACTTGTATCTCAGAATGTCAGGTTTGTAATGGTAGGATCAACATGCTCATGGTTACTTTGGGTCAGTTTTGCTTCTAACTGTTGGAGGCCTCGACATATAGATTTTTCTTTTAATAGTAGATTGAATAGTTTTTAATATTTGGCAGAGGTTTCAGGAGATCAGATACGATCTTACATCGAACTTGTGCAAGAAAGGAAGTTGAAGGTGTGCCTAAAGTCGCGATATTGGGTGACTAATTAGGATCTCGAGAGGGGGTTGAATAGTGAGTTTTGGTGACATTATAGGATTAGTGAGACTTCCCAACTTTTGTTCCATTCTATTTTTCCTCCCCCCCCCCCCCGGAATTTTCCTGTGGTCGTGGTTGAGCTCCCTCTCCGCCATCCCCTTCTTCCCAGAAAAGAAAATAGAGCTTGCAGAAACTTTACTGAGTTTCTGCCATTTCCATTTTACATATTATGTCGGTGTCGTCTTTGACGTTGTAACTACCTGGAACGAGCATATCTTCTTTGGTGCCTATGTATAATTCATTGGGAGCCCTTTGGGTAAATTGCGTAATTCTCTGAATATATAAATATTTTTTTTATTTTTTCTCTCCATTCATTCCTTTATTTTATCACTCTCAATTTCTCTTTCCCTTCTGGCTTGTTTTGGCACTAATAAATCGCTTTCATTTTTTATTATTCCTCTTTTTCTCTGATCTCAACTTAATTTTTATGCACTTCACTCAATCTCTTATTAGTTTTCATACCTTTACTGTCTTCTCTCTCTCTTTTTGGTTGATTAGATGATTTACGCACATAATTATTTCCATCTTTCCCAACAATTCTTCTATCGCCTCAACTTTCAAGTTTTGTTTCATTTTATTGCTTTCATCCATGTAACATGAACTCTATTCTTTAATAGAAGAGATATATAATTAAAAAAAAAGCAAATATTAAAAAAATAGTTATTTAATACCTTAGCCAGTAACAATATTAAAAATTATAAAAAAAATAAAAATGTTCAAATTTTATCAACAATAAACAATTCAAAAACATGAGAACAGAAAGAGAGCATAATATAATTTTTAAATAAAAGAAAGAAAGAGATAAAGAGAGAAGGGCTAGAAATTAAGGAGAAAAAAAAACAGAGGAGAGAAAAATTAAGACGAGAAAGTGATGAAATGGTGGAATGAAAGAAGAAAAGAGAAAAAAATAGAAAAAAAAAAAGAAGAAGAGAGGAGAGAAAGTGATGAAATGGAGGAATGAAAGAAGAATAAAAAAAAGTAAAAAAGAAGAAGAAGAAGATGATGGGCGTGTGAGAGAGAGGTGGTTTAATCCGAACTAATTAAATTTTAAATTGTTAAGATTTCTGCACTTTATCTTCTAAATGTTGGATAGGATTTGGACTCATGGGATAACGAGCTGGCTTAATTTAAACTATTTAAGCTTTTAATGAACAAGATTTATGCATTTTATTTTCTAAAGTACTGTGTCTACTTCAGAGAATTTGAATTTGGTTAAGTGAGGTATTGTGTAACCAATTTTAAGTGTTCGTTTCTCATATTAAAAAAAAAAAAAATCATCTTGGTCATCCCAAATCCCAAATTAAAGTCAGGTTTCCAACCGTTTCAATCAACTAAGAGGGGAAATTCTAGCTAGGAGGAAGGATTAAACGCAACTAGACACAAATAGGTAAACTCTCTTTTCACTAAATCTTTTCATAATTTTTCACAAATTTTTTTTTAAACACTCATCAAGTAATAAAATAATATAAGAGATAAAATAAATGGGTGATGTGTGGTTAAGAAAATAAATTATGAGAGTTTGTAAAAAAAAATTATTGAGAGTAGAATGGCTCCTAGGAATACTTCAGTTTGGATGCATATTGGGATGACAATTATACCCAAATTCAGTAGGTATTCTCGAATTTTACCTGTTTAGGTCTAAGTCTAAGGATTAATAAATGACTTTGAGTATGAGTTCGGACATTTTTTAAATAACTTTTGCGAGTGTGGGTTTGGTAATATTATAGTATCCACCCAGTTTCACACTCATATTTTACACATATATTTAAATCATATAAATAATTATAATGGTGAATTGATGAGATAATTATTACTAATTATGTGTTATGGTGATATAACCATAAATAATTAATTTATATTACATATTTAAAATGGTAATTAGATATTAATTTCAATTTATATATATATATATATATATATATATATATATATATATATTTGAGTCTAATATTTTTCTATAGATTTGAGCCTTTGTACAGTATCCTTTCCATAACATCCAATGCCATTCCTACATGCATATAAAAATATTTTTTACTAGATCCCTTAATTTAGACCGGGGTGAATAATAAATTTAGGATAAATTACACTCATCCAAGGATTCTTATCTTAACGTTACACTCTCGTCCATTCTTCTCTAACTAACAGAAACTTGAGCCATATGATGTTGTGAAATGTGAAGTATTTCAAAAGGCATTAGCCCTACATTGCTTAGGAGTAAGTTTTTTATAGGCTTTATATATCATTCTTTTCCATGGGCATGTTAAAAGGCTTAGAGTTGGACTAGGGTTGCGCGCAAGAAATTGAGCCAAGGCTTCCGAATTTGTTGATTTCGTGCTTGATCTTCATTTTTCCTTTTAATGAAATTAATTTTTTACTTATCTGAAAAGCATATATCTAACTTGGTATCTTTTGCTTATCTGAAAACTATCAGTTGACTTAGTATGAATTTAAAAAACGTGGCTGATTGTTTTGACCTGTTATTTTGTTGATATCTTATTTGGTTTTATCTTATATGATTTTATTTTATTTTATCTTATTATCCTCTCTGATAATTTTGATTTTAGCAAATTACAAAATTAAAAACTACTAATTTTTGGTCAATTGCACTTTCTGAACTACTATTTTTTTGAATTCTTTTTCTCTGACAATTATGTTGGGTATCTTCTGTTTCTGCTATTCTCTGTTGCTTGGCTATTGAGTGCACAACATCCAAACGGTCTGTTGTGTCTTGGAAGAGTAGCCGCTCTCACTGCCTTTGCACTATGAGGCACGAAATAATCCTTTGAGGATAGTGACATACACGCCTTAGACAATTAACTTTGTTCCATATAATATTTTTACAACAATCTCAAAGAATTACTTATGAAGCCTACCAACAACAACTCTCCTATTGTTGATGGATCGTCTACTATGACCGTACCTACTACTTCTACCAGTGCTTTAGGCCCAACCATTCCTACCACACTTCACTATCCAAAGTCATTCCCAGACATTTCAAAAATTAAAGTCTTTAATGGTAACAATTTTAAGAGGTGGCAAGAATGAGTTTTCTTCATCTTGGATGTTCATAGGATTGTGTTCGCACTAACCGAAGCTAATCTAGAAGATCCAATTGTCGATCCTAAGCAACTTGAACACTGAATCCAAACAAACAAGGTTTGTAGACACACAATAATTAGTACTTTTTCTAACGAACTGTTTGATGTCTACTATCCTTGTAAGGAAGGTAAAAAGATTTGGGACTCTATGGTCTCCAAATACACTGCTAAAGATGTCGGAAAGCAAAAATTTGCAATAGACAAATTTTATAAGTGGGAGATGACAGATGATAAAGAAATAAAAACTCAAATTAATGAATACCACAAGATACTGGAGGATCTGAAAGTAGAAAATATCAACATGTAAGAAGAATTAATGGTTGGTATGCTGATTGAAAAACTACCTGAGTCCTAGAATGACTATAAGCAGCAATTGAAGCACAAGAATAAGCAACTATCGTTAGAGGACTTAATTGTGCATATAATAATTGAAGACACTAACCGAAAGGAGCTGAAAGCTGTGAAAGCAATGGAGATGGCATCAAAAGCAAATTTGATACAAGGCAACCCAAATTCCCACAATAACAAAAGGTACGTAAGTAAAAATAATAATAGAAATAAGCTTGGTTATATTCCCAAAGTGACTAACTCCACTTTTAAGAAGAAATGCTCTTGTTTTGTTTGTAGAAAGCTAGGTCACCATGTTGTACAATGTAGGAAAAGAATGATAAATGACAACCCTGCTAAACCAAAGGTAAACTTGGTTGAAGCAGAAGATGATATAGTTGCTGTGGTCATTTCTCAAGCTAACATTGTGGTCAATGTGAAAAATTGGGTGGTAGATTCTGGTGCTACTAGGCACATTTATGCAAACAAAAATGCTTTCACTACCTACACTCCATTAGAAGAAGAACAAGAAAATATTTATCTTGGAAACTCAAGAACTGCACTAATTCTTAGCAAAGGCAAGGTACTTCTCAAACTCACATTTGGCAATACCTTGGCATTGAGCGATGTTCTTCATGTACCCACTATAAGATCTAATCTTGTTTCTGTAGCCTTGTTGGGAAAAGCTGGAGTGAAAGTTTCTTTTGAGTCTGACAAAATTGTCATGACTAAGAATAATGTATTTGTGGGAAAAGGTTATTGTAACCAAGGAATTTTTGTATTGAATATTTCTGAAATTATCAATAAAAATAATGAATCCTTCTGCTTATTTGATTGATTCTATTGATTTATGGCATGCTAGATTATGCCATGTTAGTATAAGTTATATAAAGAAAATGCATAAATCAGGAATTATTAATAATATTAATAATTCAAATATTAATAATATTAATATTTCAAATATTAATAATATTAATATTTCAAATATTAATAAATGTGAAATTTGTGCTGAGACTAAATTAATTAAGAAAACATGTGCATCTATTAATAGAGAATCTAATTTATTAGATTTAATACATATAGATTTAGGGGACATGAAACAAACAATGACTAGAGATGGTAAGAATTATTATGTAACATTTATAGATGATTATTCAAGATATACTAAAATATATTTAATAAGAAATAAAATGATGCATTTAATGTGTTCATGTCTTATAAGGCTGAAATTGAAAATCAACTTAATAGAAAAATTAAAAGAGTTAGATATGATAGAGATCGTGAGTATGACTTATTTAATGATTATTGTGAAAAAGAAAGAATAATACATGAAATAACACTTTTCTATTCACCTGAATCAAATAGTGTAGTTGAAAGAAAAAATAGGACTTTAAAAGAAATGATGAATGCAATGCTTGTTAGTTCATATGCTCCTGATAACTTGTTAGGGGAAGCAATTTTATCTAAATTTGTCATTTACAAAATATAATTCCTTATAAAAAAAATGCAAGACACCTTATGAATTATGGAAGTGTTATTCTCCTAATTTAAAATATTTAAAAGTGTAGAGGTGTCTAGCTAAGGTACTTTTACCTGATCCTAAAAAAAGGAAAACATGTTCAAAAACTTCTGATTGCATGGTCATTGATTATGCTGAACATAGTGCTATATATAGATTTCTTGTTTTAAATAGTAATATTTTTGATTGCAACACTATTATTGAGACAAAAAATGCTGAATTCTTTGAACACATTTTTTCACTCTCTGAGAAAATTACTAAATCACCTAGTATTTCTCTTGCACAAAATAATAATGATAACTTAGAAAACTCTATTAAGGAGTTGAAAAGGAACAGAAGGCCTAGAAAAGAAAAGTCCTTTGGAAATGATTTTTACTCTTCTTTTTTAATTAATAGTGATCCTTAAACTTATTATAAAGCTATTTCTTCTTCTGACTCTTTGTTATGGAAAGAAGCCATTAAAATTGAGATAGATTCCATTTTACAAAATAAAACTTGAATTCTAGTTGATTTACTCCTTGGAGCAAAAACAATTGGTTGTAAATGGATTTTTAAAAGAAAAACTAACCCCGATGGTTCTATTAATAAATATAAAGCACGATTGGTTACTAAAGGTTTGACTCAAAAACAAAACATTGACTATTTTGATACTTTTGCTCCGATAGCTAGAATTTGTTCGGTTTGAATTTTGATTGCTTTGGCTTCAATTCATAAACTTTTTATTCATCAAATGGATGTTAAAACAGCATTTTCATCTAGAGATTTAGAAGAAGAAATTTACATGGAACAACCTGAGCGTTCTGTGTTTCCTAATTTTGAAAATAAAGTTTGTAAATTGCATAAATCTTTATATGGTCCTAAACAAGCTCCAAAATAATGGCATGAGAAATTTGATTAAGTAATTTTGAGTAATGGTTTTTCTATAGTGGGAGTGGATAAATGTGTTTATATTAAACATGTTGATGGTGAATATGTGATCATTAGTTTGTATGTGGATGACATGTTAATATTTGGTACTAGCCTTGACAGAGTAAATCTTACTAAACAACTCCTTGCTTCTAATTTTGACATGAAAGATTTGGGTGAAGCTAATGTTATTTTTGGTGTACAAATCATATGGTAAGATTGTGGTATAATGTTGTCACAACATCACTATGTTGAGAACCTTTTTAGGAACTTTGGTAATTTTGATGTGACACATGTGTGTACTTTTTATGATGCTAAGACTCAATTAAAGAAAAATCGAGGTGACCCAGTTAGTCAATTAGAATATGCTCAGATTATTGGGAGTCTGATGCATTTAATGAATTATACTCGGCCAGACATAACATATACTGTGTGCAGACTAAGTAGATATACTCACAGTCCCAACCGTAATCATTGGATTTCATTGGTTAGGTTAATGAAATATTTGAGAGGTACCACAAATTATGGTATTTTATATAGTGGATTTCCCACTATCCTTGAAGGATACAGTGATGTAAACTTGATCTCAGATTCAGATGAGACAAAATCCACTAGTGGTTATGTATTCACCCTAGGTAGGGGTGCAATAAGTTGGAAATCTGCCAAACAAACAATTATCGTTAAATCTACAATAGAGTTAGAGTTTGTAATTCTGGAATTGGCAGGTAATGAAGCTGAGTGGTTGAGAAACTTCTTAGTAGATATTCTGTTGGGTATGAAACCAACACCTTCTGTGTCCATGCACTGTGATTGCCAAGCAGCAATAGCCATTGTAAAAGATAAAACATTTAATGTTAAAAATAGACACATTCATTTGAGACATGATATGGTGAAGCAGCTTCAATAAGATGGAGTTATATCCATTGATTATGTAAAGTTAGAAGTGAATTTGGTTGATCCTCTAGCTAAACCTTTAGGAAGAAAATTAATTTTGGAAATATCGAGGGGAATGAGATTATTGTCAATTTAGAGATCACCTAATGACGGTAACCTAACCTATGTGATAGACGATCCCATGAATTAGGTTCATATGGGTAATAACAAGTCATTTGTTGATCATGTATAGCATTATAAACAATAAAATCCCTCATATGATGTATGATTAGTGCTAAAATTTGCAATTTAAGGTGAGGATGAGTTAATCTCTTAATGACTTCCATATCCCTTACGGGTGGTGCACTAATTGCAGTGCCCACTTGATGGAGTCACCTATATGAGTGTGGAGTGCGTCACTCCTATGAGACCTGTGGCAAAGTCTCTAGAGCATTCATGAACATCCAGGCGAGTGCACGACCTATTAGTGCAAAACCCGCGATGAACAGTAGAAATTGTGGAGGTATAATGTAAGTAATGAAAAATTAAACTTAAAATCAAGAGTTTATGGTTCATAAAAGCTAAAAGCTTCACAATTGACTCTTAGGTTATTTTCAATTATTCTAGGTCTAGTTCATAGTCTAAAAGACACCAAATTGAGGCATTTACACTCATGTTATAAACCCAGCAAATTAAGTTTTTTATTTCTTTCCTTTTGAAATATGTGGGGGATTGTTCTGAAATGTGTAGTATTTCAAAAGGCATTAGTCCCACATTGCTTAGGAGTGAGTTTCCTATAGGCTTTATATATCATTCTTTTCCATGGGCATGTTAAAAGGCTTGGAGGAGGACTAGGCTCGTGCACACGAAATTGGGCCAATGCTTTCGAATGTGTTGATTTCGGCGGATTTTCCCCCCTATACGCAAAGATATAGTCCATGCTCAGTTTTTATTTTTCCTTTTAATGAAATTAGTTTTTTTGCTTATCTGAAAAGCATATATTTAACTTGGTCCCTTTTGCTTTTTTGAAAACTACTAGTTGACTCAGTATGAATTTCAAAAACGTGTCCGATTGTTTTGACTTGTTATTTTGTTGATATCTTATCTACTTTTATCTTTTTTAGTCTTATATGATTATCCTCTCTGATAATTTTGATTTTAGCAAATTACAAAATTAAAGACTACTAATTTTCGATCAATTGCACTTTCTGAACTGCTATTTTTTCCAATTCCTTTTCTCTGACAATTCTTATGGTTATCTTCTACTTCTGCTGTTCTTTGTTGCCTAACTGTTTAGTACACAACATCCAAATGGTTTGTTGTATCCTAAAAGGCTAGCTGCTTTCATTGCCTTTGCACCAAGAGGTGTAGAATAATCTTTTGAAGACAGTGACATACACGCTTCAGACAATTCACTTTGCTCCATACAATATTTTTACAACATATGACATGTTAGCCCGCATCTTCTAGGTTACCATGTGTTAAAGTTTCCTTGTTTATGTTTCATTTGGTTGAATTGCAAGGTCCCTATTTCTTTAATCATGGCTTTTCTACTCAACTAACTCTTTTCCCTTTCAACTTGTTTTTTCTCCCACGTGAACCTATCCACTCATACTTCGACCTGAAATATTTCTAGTTTTATTATAATATTAAAAAATTAAATACTAGTATAGTAAATATTTTGATACATAAATATATTTTTTTAAAATTTTAAATTTTAATTTAATTATAATTTTAAAATAAATTACATGACAAAATATAAATAACAATAATACTATCTAGAAATTGCTACACACTACAAGATGACTAATATTACTTGGACACTACTTTTTTCTACACTTCTCTTATACTTTCACTTTTATCCATTAATATATTATAAAATAATAATAGATTATATATGATAAATAATAATAAAATAATGTATGTGAGAGGGTGTGTAAGAATGGTGTAAAAAAAGTATACAAATAATATTACTCCTACAAGAATAAGGATAAATTGCAGAAAAATTATATTCTCATGCCTCTCTCTCTCTCTCACCTCATTTTTCATCATAGATATAATATAAAAAAATAATAAATATGATTAGAGTAATGATACTCATACATAATTTTTTTTATACATTTCTTATACCTCACTTTTAACTTCATATATTATAAAATAATGATAATGATAGATAATGATATGTGATAAAAAATAATAAAATAATAGATATGAGAAAAGGTGTGAGTGGTATAAGAAAAAGTGGCCTATGAATATTATTATTTATATCATTAATAGATTATTAATAAATAATAAAATAATATATATGAGAGGTATGAAAAAGATGTGAAAAAAAAAGTGTAAAAATAACGTTGGTGGAAATTGCAATTGTATAATTGTAGCTGCAACAAAAAACAATTGCAACTATTATATAAGGTCCTGACATTTTTTTTTTAAAGGTTAAGGTTGTAACTGTTTGCTAGTTACAACTAAAAACTAAATTTGATCAGTTTTCATAATATTAAAAATTAGTTTTTTTTAATATAAAGTATAGGTTGTGACCATTTGTCACAACCATTATATACTATTGTTTTAAAAAATAAAAATGTGTTGATGTAATCAATGTTTTAAAAATTAAATTGGTTATTAAATCAGTGAAAATAGCGGATTAAAGTTAGTGGCCAAACCACAATTAAATTGAATTTGAATTAAATAACATTTTTAAAATTTTTAAATTTTATTATATATATAGAGTGTAATATATTATAGGTATAATAATGATTAATTAAATAAACAAACAAATAAAAAAATAATCAACTAAATTACTAATAAACACTAATATACTTGAAATATCATTAAATAATTCTTTTACAACTAAAATAAGTCTAAACTTTTCATGACATAATATTTAATAGTTAATATAACATTTTTAATTATAAAATAAACAAAATTCAAAGTTATAAAATAAAAAAATACAATAAAACTATGTTTTGGATTATTTAACTTATAAATTTGGTCCTAACACTAAGATAATAAAAAAATATATATAATGATAATAAATATAAAAATACAAAGAATCCAATATATAATTTAATAATTTATAAAAAATAAAAATTGTTATAGAATACTAGTTACCATCAATCACACATTATCCTATCAATTCTTCATTTATCTTAACCTTTTATTTTTGTCAAATTATAATTAAATTGACAAAAAGAGAGTGAAGAATTTGAAGTGAAGGGGCGAGGAAGAGAACATTAAAAGCTCTACCAAAGTTGAACACATGAGTAGTCAATGAATAATATTAATGTTGTCCACCCTACAAGGCCACACTTTTCCTTTTCTTATTAAATAACTTATTTAACCCTTTTCTCATGCCTCTTCTCCCAACCCCTTCAAATGTCTTCTATACACACCACCAAGCACTGCTTCTTCGTCTTTCTCTTCCCTTCCTCTTCTTCTGGCAATTGTCGATGCCGAGTTCTAAGAGAGGAAGAAATCAGGTGCTTGAGGAACTACAAGCATCGATTCTTCTTCTAATCTCTCTAAAAGAGGAAAACTCATGGGAAATGGCTTATTCTTCTTCTTCTAGAAATCTACCAAAGCTTATTTGTGAAATTTTTGTGGACTACATTAGGGGAGATCTACCAAATCTAGAGGAAAGCTCAGGGGACCGAGGAATCGGTGACCTGACTTATTTTTTAGGTTCAACCGCAGGTCACCGGGTTTTGCACCGATTTTTGGATATCACCAGCTTTATAAAGGGTCTATCAGACTGGCAGGCAACCGGTTCCCAGATTTTTTAGTCTAACTAATTGGTTTGGTTTGATTTTTAAACATTGGTTGCAACGTCAATCAATTGATTGATGTTGCAATACTTCCAAATCAAATTCATGTGAATTTGAGATAGTCTTAGGGTTACATGGTTTTGAGATTGAAATTATTACGCATTCAACAGTAAAAATAAATTTTACCATTGAAGGTGATACATATATACACCCACTTCTTTTTTATACTTCCTCTTTTTTTGCTCTCCCATTTTATTTATGATAGTGCACCAACTTAAGTGGGGAGAAGGAGACGGATAGTTTCACAGCCTTTGACGAGTCCTACTTAGTCAATACGCCCATGCAGGTGACTGCTTAGTGAAAGGAGTTTAGGAAAGTAGGCCTCTGGTGAATGATGTGCATGACCTCTCCAAATTCTAATCATTAGAAAGTTAATAGTTACAATCATGTGATACTAGAAAAACTACTTAGGGAGAGTTAGGTCAACAAAACTAGTGGCTCTAGAAACAAAATAAAAAAAGTTACCTGACAGATCAATGCTACCAAAAGATGCCAACCCCACAAGGACAACATAATCATGGTGCTCAATCCCTCTGAAAATGAAGGTAGTTTGAAGAGGTTCAAAAGACCTATAGAGGCATAGGAACCTCAGGTAAGAAAGAGACAATGTTTAGGATCCCAAAGACATCAAAAGTGACAAGGTTGAGGTAGCTAGTGTCAAATAGCCCCCTACTAATCAATGACAATACTAATATGGAATTGTTAAGGTTTGAGGAACCCTTTAACAGTTCGACATCTTAAAGAGATGGTGAAATCTCATTCCCCTACTATGGTTTTCCTCTGTGAAACTAAAAATTGTAGTGCATTGATTATGAGGCTGGCTAATCAATGTGGCTTTGTGAATTGTCATTTAAGTAATCCTTAAGGTAACAGGGGGTATGGCTTTGTGGTGGAATAATAATATTCAACTCTAAGTGGTGGCATCAAACAACTTTTTCATTCACTGCAAAGGTACTCATATGTCTCACTCTAATTCTTTTTGGCATTTTATGGGAGTTTACTTAAGCACTGATGACTCTTTAAGAGAACACCAATTCTCTCATGTACAATAATGCATCAAAGCTTGTCCTGATCTAATCATAATAAAGGGTGATTTCAATGAGATTTTGAGAAAAGAAGAGAAATAGGGAGGTGTACCATTCCATTATCAACCTAATAAAGGATTGCCAAATTTTTTGTATTATATTAGGTTACAAGAATTTAGTGTTTCAGGTTCCTTGTTACATGGAATAACTTAAGACATGGGGGAGCAAATATCCAACAAGTCCTTGACTGCTTTGTAGCTACCCCGCAATGGTTCGCATGGCAACACTAAAGAGTTCTTCATCTTGACTCAGTGATGTTAGATCACACACCACTACTTTTATATGAATTCTTACAGAATACCAAACCAAAAAAGAAATTTTAGTATGATGCAAGATGGAAAGAACTCCCACGGACTAAACAAATAGTGGAAAGCAGATGGGATCAGCAGGTAGAAGGCTCTAAACAACACCAAATCTTCTCCAATGGAAACTTTGCAAGCATAATTTGGTTTCATAGAGCAAGGTGAGTCCATTAATGCTAAATAACACATTCTTCCTCTCTAGTCTCAATTGTAAGATGCAGTGCACACCCTTGAATTCAACATAGATTAGGTGGTTTCAATTGAAAAGTAGTTGGTTGATGCATGGCATGAAGATGAGAAGTATTGGGATCAAAACACTGCTACAAAGTGGAGTTAAGAAAACTGCCTTCTTTCGCACATAGATAGTCTGTCAAAGGGGCGTGGAATAAAATTCACAAACTTAAGAATAAGGAGGGGCAATGGAAAGATGGTAAAGTAAAGATTGCAGTAGTGGTCATTAAGTATTTTTAGCAACTCTTCACTTCTACACAATCGGTGACACTGAGGTAGCATTAAAGAACTTCTTGATATGGGTCACAAGGAGAATGAATAATTAGATTTTGCACCTAGTCACTAGAGAGGAGGTAAAAAGAACTACCTTTTCTATTGCTTCTACTAGTTCACTAAGTGATGATGGCTTTATTGGTTGATTGTGCTTAGTCCAAAGACTACCAATGTTCAGGATATGTCCCAAATTAAATCAATTAGTCTTTGAATAGTTCTATACAAAATAATCTCCAAAGTATTGGTGCATAAACTACAACCACTGATGGAAAAACTTATAAGTCCCAATGAAGGAGCATTTATCAAAAGCAGGCAAATCCCTGACTATATCTTAATTGCCCATGAAATCATGCACTTTTTGAAAACGAAGAAGACTAGTAAGAAGTGTGAAATGGATTTTAAACTTAACATGAGCAAGGCCTATGATCGAGTAAAGTCGTCATTTCTAAAGGCCTTCATGCTGAAAATGGGATTTAAACTTGTATGGGTAGAAATTATGATGCAATGCATCAATACCGTCATCTACTATATTTCAGTGGAAGGTGAACCCCATGGCTACTTCTGCCTATCTAAAGGACCATGATAAGGTGATCCTCTATCTCCTTATCTCTTCTTAATTTGTGTTAAAGGTTTGTCTCAAATGCTTAAGGAAGTAGAGCAGGCTAACAAATTTCCTAGCATTCAAATTTCAAGAAAGTGTCCATCAGTTTCTCATCTCCTATTTGCGGATGATTCAATTTTGTTCACCATAGTCTCCTAAGCCAACTGTGACACCATCTTCAGCATCCTCAACTCACATGAAAGCATCAACATTCAGAAAATTAAGTATGTGGGCTCTCAAGACAAATATCTGGGGTTATCATTTTGTGTTCATCGTTCCAAACAATAAAATTTTAATCATGTTCTTTAATGAGTATCACAATGGCTAGCAAAGTGGAAAAGTATACTAATATCTCAAGCAATTAGACTGGTATTATTGAATTCTATTATTAATGCACTGACACTTTATGCTATGTCATGCTTTAAGCTTAATATCTATGTGCTACTCCATCACCTCTTTAGCTAGGTAACTTCTGTGGTCTTTTAAAGTTGATGGCCAAGGTATTAGTTAGGTAAAGTGGGCAAATATTTGTAATCAGAAGAAAAAATGGGGCCTTGATGTTAAGGACCTCCAAGCAATGAACTTAGCTCTACTAGAAAAATAAGCTTGGAGATTGGCTTGAACCCCATTTCCTCTAAGCAAATTTTTTACAGGTAAATATTTTCCCTACTCATCATTCTTAATGGCTAGATTGGGTCCTTCCCCATCTTGGGCACAATGGAGTATCTAGAAGGACGGAAGATCATTACTAAGGGAGCTAGATGGAAGATTGGTAAAAATTCTACCTTGGAAATATACAACACCCCATGCTGTGAAATCACAATACACCATTGCTCTTTAGGAACTTCATCTAGAATTGGGCCAAAACCTTAGTCCCAATGAAGAAGCAATGTGGAAGAGATTATAGAAACTTAAAATGCCTGAGAAGATCAAAGTCTTCGTATGGAAGGCCTGTAATAAAGGATTAGCATCCAAAGAGCAGCTTACTAAGCGTGATTTTCAACTTGCAAATGCTTCTTATTTGGCCTGGTGGTGCACCTGAGGAATCTATCCCACATATCTTAACCTGTTACCCATTTGTGAGGTTTGTATGGTTTTCCTCACCTCTACATCTGTATGCAATAAGCTTGTCTCATGACTCCTTTAAAAATTGGTGGACCAATCTCTATTATTATTTATCATGGAATCACTAAACTTAAGAGCTTCTCCCTTTGGTAGCTCATTTACTTTGGTAACTATGGAAACAGGGAAATGAAGCAGTGTTCAAACAAACGAACTATTCCCCTACTAACATCTTGCAACGTGCTCTTTGTTTAGCAGAAGAGTTCTCAAATGCCAAAAGTCTTAGACTTACTGTTTATGAAGTAACTGGTTCCTTTTCCCCTCTTTGTCTTACCTAATATTGTTATAATCTCTCTAGAGGGTGATGTTGGAAGCTAATTAGCTTTCATTTTGGATACTACTTGTTCCAACATGGGTAATTATTATAGGTCATGCTTTTTTTGTTTGTAGTATAGGGTAAGCTACTAAGCAATGTGGATCGAAAACTTCTAAATATATATTTATCATTCAATAAACTTGGATCCAATTTGCACTTGGATCATGATGTTGGGAATATGTTGCTCTATAAAGCAAGTTGTATTCCCCCAATTTGATATTAAATACATTTTTAATATTAATATATAAAAAGTTTAATTATGTAAGCGTTATTTTCTAGCTATTAAGGTTCCTTGATTTTAACAAACTAAGATACATTTACATAAGGGTTATGCAAAATGAGATATGTAGTAGGAGTGAATATCCGAAAACATTAATCCAATAAATAGAGTTCGTAACATTACATCATTTCTAGTGATTTCAGCAAGATAAGTGACATATCTGGGCCTAGTGAAATAATGAATTAGCTACTCACCATTTCGAAATAATTTTAGACAAATTCTAAAAAATTATCTAATCACTTATCGGATGAAATCTGATACCAAGGGACAAATTTGACATAAGGAATAAAACGATAATTTTACCTTATTTCAATAGATTACTACGAGGGTTCACAAACAATAAGTTTTCAAATTGGACAAATCAATATTCAACATTGACTTCTCATAATTTTAGAAATTATCAAGAGTGCAATTATGAGTCTTTTAAAATGACTTCATGATTAATAAAACTAGATTATCTTAATAAGATTAAAATAATTTCAAATTTATTGGAGCTTGAAATTCCTATGTTCAAACGGATTCCCCACCTAGCTTTGGAGAATTCAATCCACACTAAGTTGGAATAAATTCAAGATGAAGGTAATTGATAGTATTTCAGCTAATGTCTTTATTAAGACAAGGGTTGTCTTAATTTAGACAAAGAATTATTTTAGGACAAATGTCGTCCTAAACATGCTTAAAAATGTGAGAAACATTAAAGAGATAAAACTAATTTTTTTATTACTTTTCTAAATTAAATAAGTGTTGTTTTAATTAGACAATATAATTTTAAGACAAAAGTTTGTCTTAATTAAGACAAGTATTGTCTCAATTTAGACAACATTTATCTTAATAATTATTTTTGGCTTAGCAACTTTAAATTAATATTTAAATTTTTTAAATATTTAATTTGAAGAAGTTGATTAAAATAAAATTAAATATGACTTTGGAAAAACAATTTGAGTGATTTCAAAGTACAATTCAACATGTCATACTAATAGGAACAAATGGGAAGGCTTTCTAATTTAATTTTAAAAGTTATCAATTATTGTTTTTTCATATTTTATTTTGTTCCAATCACTAAACTTATTCACCATAGGTTCCATGGATTAATGTTTCCCAAAGAGTAGGCAGTCAGTGTACTTGGTCGGGAAGCAAATTGTAAGATTAAAGTAACTACAAGAGATATGTAAAATTCTTATCTATTTTACTTCTCTTACTAGCCATGAGTCATTTACTTGGTATTTTGTTTCTTCTTGCTTGCAAGCTTAAATATTTTTATAACTTTTAAAACTCATACTTGTATCGTAAACACCTAAGGATAACAATTAGATCCAACACATGAATGCAATTCAAATACCAAAATACCACCTTGGTGATCTTCCTTACAATCTCAAGAAGCTATAAGTTCTTAAACTCAATTGCCCATATGCCATCAAAATTGAAAATTTTCAAGCCAACTCTATCTCTATCTCTCTCTCTTTCTCTTTCTCTCTCTCTCCAATTCTCTCTCTTAATTAGTAGTGTTCATGGCAGGTATATCCATGGATATACCTATCCTAACCTATTAAAGTATATACCCATATCCAATTAAATAATATTGCAAGCTTATTCTAAGAAGGCTAATTCTATCCTACAGCCACACAAGTGTGGCTGTAGGATAGATATTTTATTTTTTTTAAGTATTTTTTTCTTTTATTTTTTTTTATTTTTTTTAATATTAATGAATTATTATTTATATTATATATTTTTTTAAGAATTTTTTAAAATTTTTTTATATATTTTTAAAATTTTTATATTTATGTATAAATAGTGGCAACAAAAATTATAGATGAATAGTATAAAAAGATTTTAAAATATTTTAAAAAATTCTCAAAAATTATATAACTTAGACAATAATTAATTAATGTTAACAAATAAAAAATTAAAATAAAAAATACATAAACTAAAAAATTGAGATGTTAAAATTATGCTACAGCTACAAAATAGAACTGTAGCATAACATGCCCCATTCTAAGAAATAGGCTTAAGCCTATTACTGTGAAGCATATTCAGGCTGGGCTAAATAGCGTCCACTGTCCAGGCCAAGCCTGGACACTAAGCTTGGATAGTACCCAACAAGTTACCCATCACTGCAGGCCCTCTCCAGTGTTCAAGCAGCAAGTTCACAACTCGCAAGCTCTCCCTACCTCTCCACCGACATTTCTGGTTATGTAGCATCATTCTATTTTCATTGATAGGATTTAGTATATGTTTCGAATTTCGAATTATGCTCTGTTTGATTATTTATGGAGCTGGGTTCTAGCCTTCGGTTAATATATCTTGCTACTAGATTTTCATGGGTTTCGTTTTCTTGTCACTGGTTTATTTAGACCCCTGGATGTTCAAAATTATTTTATGAAAGCTTGTCCATGACACTAAAAAACAACTGCAATTGTGATTTGCCTTTGATGGAACCAGGAACCATATTTTGTAAGTTACTAGTTATTGTATTGAATGGTGGAACTTTGGGAGTTATTGGTTCCACGATCTATATAGTTGGTGAAAATGTGGAACTTACTTTCAATCAGCCGTGTATATTAGTTGCTGAGATTATTAATAAAATGTGAGCTAGTTCTTTCATCTTTACTTCTTGCTTATTACCTGTTTGATAAAAGTTTTGTGTGACTATTTTCTTAGTAGCTCTACCTCTCTTGATCTTACAGTCAAAGAGAGAAGATACCTTAAGTGTGTGTGTAACCAGATTATAAATCCACAGCTCTGGTTTATGATGGAGAGTTTTTGGGGTCTTTTACTCCTAATGAACTAGTGGTTGATGACCGAGTGGTTATTCTGTGAGTTCATGGTGTTATGTCCACTTGTTGAGATTTTGGAACTATTTTGTTGGAGTTTCATTGGGTCTCCT
Organism: Ceratonia siliqua; assembly: GCA_034509205.1. Lineage (NCBI taxonomy): Eukaryota > Viridiplantae > Streptophyta > Magnoliopsida > Fabales > Fabaceae > Ceratonia > Ceratonia siliqua. The sequence continues at coordinate 24,912 of JASKGM010014786.1, forward strand.
AGAAAAATACATTGTTGTTTTCATATTAAGTTTAGGATCAATTCTTGCTTGAACAATGTGTTTTGGGGTTGATTTTGGAATGATTTAGAACTACTAATTTTTTATACTGGTAAGTTGTAGAGGATCTTGAGATCATTTTGACCTTGGTCTGTGTACCCTCTATAAACTACAAATTTTGAGGTCATAATTTTTGATACATTTAGTTTTGGACAATCATGTGTTTGGAAACCACATTTATCTTTGGTGATTCATTCCTCGGTGATAAGCATAAACAAAGTCACATTTGAAAGTGTAGTATTGGATCCTGTAGTCGCCCACTCTTCTAAGACAAAACATACTCATTCTCTTTCCTATATATGCTGCATGTTTCTACCATATTTTTGGTATAAGTTAATGGACTGTATATTACTAGTGCAAGACTTTTTGACACTCTAGCTAGTTTCATTTACTCAGTATATAGTTTTTTCATATGCCTAGTTGTGGTAGCCTTTTAGTAAGTTCAAGCCAACTCATTTAATTTTACATTGCCTTTATGATAGGAACCAAGAAGTTCTGGGAGTGCAACTGATTCAAATATCTTAACTTTACTATCTCAACTCAGTTACTGGTTTTTAATTGCACCCACTTTTGTTCTTAAGCTTAACCTCGGAGGAACTTCAATTTTTAAGCCAAATTATGACTAATGAATATGCAGATGAGAGTAAAAGATATGAAAATCCCATGCGGGCAAAACTTACTTCTAGAGTATAGGAGGAAAGTATTGTTATTGACATAGATGTACAATATTTAAGCTTTTGATGTGAGATCTTGATATGCTTGATCACCATTCAAACTTTGTATATTTTTTATTATTTATGATTTTGTAATTATTACATGTCCCAAAAATATTGTTATTATTATTGTATTAAAATATATATTACACTTACAAAAATTTAAAAAAAATTAACTAATATAATAGGCCAACATGAGCTTCCCTTGATCGTCGTCCACTTCCTCCCACAAGACCTTTATATATAGATTTTAGGACCATCGTCATTTCTTTTCGTCACATTTCTCCCCATTTCAGAAATTACAAACATCTCTCTCACCATATTGATCTTCAACTCATGCCCCATAGGCCAAGCTCTCCACCTCTTCAACACATTTCCCCCTCGTCTTCTCTCTTTGCTATCTCTTTTCCACTGTCGAACCACCTCTCATTCTCCCCCATTCACAAAAAAAGCCTCCATTGAGCTAGAATATTGTTTCCCCTTGCTTTAGTTTGCTAGTTCGATTTAAAGAGGGCGAAAGAGATAAAATTAAAAGCAACACAAATCCCCACTACATGATCATGTCGCGTGTATTTCAACTCTATTTTGTTATTTAGAATTATATCACAACAAAACTTGAAATAAACTAAGATAATGCATTAACTATAGTTTATCATTAGTTAAATGGAATATTATATTATAATAATGTTAGTGGTCTCTTATTAGAAGAGAAGAATGAGAGGGAGTGTAATTTCAGAATAAAAACATAATATAATGTCATTTTATAAAACTTTAAGGAAGATAACTGTAATTTACTCATAAATTTAAAATTTATTCTTATTTGGTCTAATATATAAATCTCCATACTTATACCTGATACCCAAACAAATTTTAAATTAATAAACATTTTCTCTAATGTCCAATATATTTATAAAAAATATAAAAAAAAAGTCTAACGAACCAATACACATAATTTTAATCAATAATATTATTTCTATACCTCTCTTACACCACTTTTATATTTTATTATTTTATTATATTTTTGCTGATGTGGCACTACCAATTCTCAAATCCTCCCTCCTCTCTCCTCTCTTTTCTCTTCTCTTTTCTATTTTCATTTTCAGCTGATCTCAACCTTCTCTTTGAAATCTCCCCGCAGTCTCACCTCACCCTCTCTCCGTCACTTTCCTCTCTCTCTCCGACGTTGCGCACTCCATTGGTTGAAATACCTAGCTCCAGCATTGATTGTGAGAAATGAGTTGTGATGTTAGACTTTTTTTTTCTCCATTATACTGCTTTGTTTTTCCGCAGAGTAACTGTGACTAAAATAGGAAAGCTATGGAACCCCTAACCAATAATGTTTTGAATCTCTTGAAACTCAACCATGTTTTATCCATTAGCTTGAAAATTTTTCAGGATTCCTACATGATCGCTATGCTTTAATGGCAGAAATCAATCCCTTCTATATGTAGGACACGAACACAAAAGAGGATATATGAAATGAACAAAGATCTAAATCTCAACAGTGGTAGTCATACTACAGAGTACATATTCATCATAGTGAAAGATACCCCAAATAAAAAATTACCCATGATTTTCGTTAATAAAAAAAAAAAGACTCGGGAGAAAACAAAGCACTATCTTTTGTGCATTCAACACCAAATGCAATTGAAACCCAAGATTAAGTTTTTCTCGTCAATTAAACAAAAAACAAAAAAGAATAAAGGCAGAGACATCAGATAAATGGGTTTCCAAGATGTGCAGAGGAGGCGTTGCGAAGAGAGAAGGCAGAGGCAGCGGGGCGATATGTTTTCGAAATGTCCTGGAGTATAGCATGGGCGCAGCGATGCCCTCTGTTTAGTTCTTCATTCTGCAGCAAGTGCCCGTCTCTCTGGAATATGTGCTGAGTTGTCCCAAAATACCTACAAAACAATCCAACAAGTTTCAAAAGTCAAGGAAATGTAAAAGGTTCTTAAACTTGTATAAAAATGCATCCAAAGCATCCAAAATATACTAAAATACCATACTAAGACTCAAGGAAGATGTGATATAAAATCACTACATCACTACCTGAACTTGATAATACTTAATTTCATGTTAAACTTTGAGAATATTAAAACATTTCAAATTCTATCAATTAAATTTTTTTTGTTTGATATTTAATTCATTTAAGAACTTTGTTGAGAGGCTTATAATTTATTACTATTCTTGGTGCTCCCATTTATATTTTTGCGTGATCTCTCACATAAAAAGTAGGACAGCTCCACAATTATTACTCGGTCTAATTAATTTTTTGTTTAAATATTCTTGTACGTATTTTTTGTAATATTTTAAGGTTTTTTCATTCATTTGTATTGGTCTACCTTTTGTTGGAATGTTTCTTTCATCAAAGTCTTTTTCGTATTGTAATGTTACTATATGCTTCTTTCGTTCCCAAAAAGTACTACAACACATTTTTTTTTTCAAAATTTTGTTGTAATTGTTTTATTATTTCTTATATTTGTGGTTTGTGTATTTTTTTTTATTCTTATGTAATGTATTTTTTTATTGAGCATCTTTATTTGGTTTTTTTTCTTGAAACTAGATTTATTTGTGATTTCGCAGCTTCTTGTAATAAATTTACATCTCTTATGTAAGGTTGTCTAAAAAATGTGAAACAAATTTCTTTTCCTAATACTGATGTTGTTATTCCTTCTATGGTGACTTGAAAATGATATATTATAGTTAGAAATGGAGTTCCTAAAAGTTATATATAGAAATAATTTAATATAGGCTTAATTGTATTTTTGGTCCCTTAACTCCATCCTAAACATATGATCCCCTAGTTTCATCAAAGTTACAGTTTTGATCCCTCAGTTAACTTTCCATCCATTTCTTAATGACTATTGTTAACATGGACATAGAAAATTTAAATGTCACTAAATAATTTTGCTTTCTCAGCCTCCAAATAAATTGGACGACTCATCAGCACCCCAAAAATTTTCCATCTTCTCTCCCTCAAATGTCTCAAAAGGCAAAATTATTTAGTGATGTGTAAATTTTTTGTGTCCATGTGACTTTTTCATTGTCCATGTCAATAATGGCTATTAAAAAATAGATACAAAGTTAACTGAGGGACTAAAGCTGCAACTTTAATGAAATTATAGAGACCAAAATGACAACTTTAACAAACTAGGGGACTAAAAATGTACTTAAGCCTTTAAATATCATTATAGGCAATGACAAATCTTGAACAAAATCAGTGGAGTAGCGATTCACCAATATATTATTTCAAGATAAACTTATCACTTTTAAAATAACCAAATTACCTAAAAATGATTTAAATATAATTCAAATAACTATAAAAGTTCTCATAAGCATAGACAATTGGGCATGATAAACATGGTAATTTAGTGCAATCACAGCTAGAAAAAACTTTTAGTTGCAGTTGAATATTTAATGCAAAGATGGGACAAAACCCAAATAGCCAGAAGTTGAAATGTTGGGCAATTTATAATAATTAAATGGATTAGAAGTAACCAAGAAATTCAAAACCCAATATTGTGATACTTCCTTTTAAGGCCAAACAATGAATGACCCTAGTATTTTTTTTACCACTATGTGATAAACATGTATAACGTGGGCATTATTGGTCAATTATGGAGTTCCATTGTAAATACCTGATTTTGTTTAGGTATCCCTTTAAATTATGAGGTTAATAAAAAATAATAAATAAATAAAAGAAATAAAAGATAAGAAAAATGAAAAATTACAAAAAGAAAACAAAAAGATATATGATAACAATTAAAAAAAAAGAGAAGAAAAAAAAAGAGTTTAAAACAAAAAATAAGAAGCCCCAAAAGACTTTTTTTTTAGTTGCCCAACGAAAACAAAAAAAAGAGAGGAATCTAGCCCAAACCAGATTCAACCCACCAGTAGCAACCCAACACCCGGTCCACACTCTTTCACCCCTGCCATCTCCCCGCGCCCTGTAATGTAGCTGTCCCTTTCCACCTTCAGCAATCCCCTTTTCTTTTGCATTTTTCCCCCTTTTCACGCCACACCCCTTTTCCCCCTCTAGGTTTATCTCCTCACCTCTGAACCTATGGCCGCTACCCTACTCTTCCCTTTTTCCCCATTTAGATTTATGATCATCTCCCTTCTGCTACGCATCTCGGTCCGGCTACTTTGGACGTCTGGGCCTCCTTTCTCTGTGCTCCTGTCTCTCTATACTCAACAATAGCACACGTCAATGAGACCACACGTGACACCCAACTGTTCATGGATGATCTTCTGTGGCCATCACGAGATTTGTTTCCCTTGAACATCTACAAAATGGGCAACAACAAAAGGGGGAAAGGGAGCAAAAACCAAGAATCAAGGAAGTTTTAATAGCTAAAACTGGAGAAGCAAGGAGGGGATTTTCCAGCAAGCTTTAGGATAAATCTAAAAAAACTAGGGGAAGAATCAGCAAGATGGGGAGGCACCGGCGGGAAGAAGAAGATTTCTGGAAATTTAAAAAAGGGGAGCCAACGAGGATCAGAAACAAAGGAGAGAAGGAAACAAATCCGAGATTGGGCTATTACGTGTTCAAAAGGTTTGTTTTGTTTCTCTTTTGTAAGTTTCTTTGGTGATGAAAATGTTGTAATTGTTTCTGGCACACTGATTCTTAGTCTAGATTGCAATTAGATTATGATTCAGATGAAATTATTGCAATTAGACTCAAATATGGATGTTATTCTGACTTAGCTTAATGAAATTTGGAACTCAAATTTTAGTAAAATACACTTTGGTTGTTAGGTTTGAAGTGTCACTACTGGTACTGGGCAATTTTAGCTTTGATTTTAAGTGTTTTATTAAATCTAAGAAATGGAATAAGTCTTAGCTCAAGGCTTACCCGGGGTTGAAACCCTTTTCAAGTTACCATTCAAGGTGGCTCAAGGTATAATCTAAATCTGGTTAAATCTGATTACTTAGAAGTACTGCTGTTTTTTTATCTAGTAAGGCCCAGAATGTGATTACCCTGGCTTGGTTTATGGCAATAGTTGTTGTCACTCGATTGAAAGGCACCTCTTATGTGTCTCATGAAATCAGTTTTGGTTTTCAATTGATTTAGAATCTGTTAAGGGAAAAGGGGGAAAGACTAGTTCTGACTTTGTTCCAGGATTTATTTGCTCAAAATTAATTGGTTGGCTTGGGTGTATATCCTATAGTTCTGAAAAGAGGAATACATGTTGCTAATTCACGTTCTGTTGTATCAAAAGGTTGGTCCTGGGTTGACATTCATAATCTGTTGGTTAATCCTAAATGAATGCTATGATCCATTATTACAAAAAATCATTTCTGATTAGTGGTTTGTTAGTTGAGGTCTGTAGGATAAATTGGTCATCTCATTGGATATTGTGCTGATATACCTCCCAGCTTAGGTTGCTCATTTTGTTTATTCAAATGCAATGCATGCTTAAAAAGGCTTTAAGAGCCCATTTAAATGTTCTCTAAATTAGGTTTCAAAGGCCTGCCCATGTTCTATGAAGGAATCTTAGAATTTTTCTACTTCAAAAGCCAAAAAATTGGGGGATTTACAATGGCTTCAAAGGTCTATTTAGCCAATTCTTTTCAGGACCCATATGAATCTTTTTATGGGTTTCAAGGGCCCAATTCTTAAACTACTAAAGGCTCATTTGAGTTGTCTCAAAAACAAAAGAGTTCAAGGTCCAACTCTTTCTAAGTGGCTCAAATGACCCAATCCAACATTTTCAAAATTAAGATTTAAGTATAATTCACTACTCTTGATGAGAATCTTAATCATTTTCAAAAGAAATGGTTCCCTTGTCTTATATTTTCATAAATCTTATTTGGGTTCCCATACTTTCAAGAATGCTATTTTAACCCTACTATTGACATAAATTACATTATGGCCCCCACTTCTTTACATAAATTACATTTTGACCCATTATTCACACAAATTACATTTTAACCCCTACTTCTTTACATAAATTACATTTGGACCCTATTATTCATGTAAATTATGTTTTGGCTCCACTATTTGCATAAATTATGTTTTTGACCTCACTATTCACATAAATTACATTTTAGTTACACTATTTGCATAAATTATACTTTAACCCCAAATACTTCTAGAAATTTCATTTCTTACCTCGATACTTTTAGAAACTTCAGTTTTGTCACAAAAATTGGGAAAACTAAAATTTGATTAAGAAATAACAAAGCCACCATTTTCATTTCACTCGTGAATGTTTAAAGGACTTTTAGTAGGAGTTTTATCTTCTCCAAAGTCCTAATTTTCGTCGCATTCAGTGGGGTTACATATTCCTCGATGTCCTAAATTTCACGGGTTTTCAGTGAAAGTTCATCTCTCCTGAAGTCCCGATTATTCCTTTACTTAGACTTTCGATGGAATTTTCATTTTCCCAAAGTCTCAATCTTCATGGCATTCAGTGGGGTTACATACTCCTCGATGTCCTAAATTTCACGGGCTTTCAGTGGAAGTTCATATTCCTGAAGTCTCGACTATTTCTATTTTAGACTTCCTATGAAATTTTATTTTCCCAAAGTGTCAATCTTGAACATTTAGTGGAGGTATACTCTTCCCAATGTTTCAATTCTCATCCAGGCTTTAAGTAAAATTTTATATTCCGCTAAATGTCCTAACATTCTCAGGTCTAAGATAATACATCTCACCTAATCCACTTATTCAAATGTTCCGAACTACATTGACCTTAATCCATTTTGGGGTACGTAGACACTTAATTGGTAAGGCAAGTCTAATTATTTCTTTCCTTATCTTTGTCCATTATTTTAGTAATAAAAAGTGATAATTTAAATGAATTAAATTTTTAAGCACAAACAATTTAAGGTAACCATCCTTAGTGATGGATGTTGTGGGGTGCCTAACACCTTCCCCACACGTAATTAGACTCCCGAACCTTTCCTCTGGTTCTGAGAGTCAGTTTTCCTTTTCTTTTAAGGATTCCAATTATCTTTCTAATTAATTAGTGGCGACTCCATTCTTTATCTGCATTTTCCCTTACGCGCCCCAAAATTATAAAATGATGACTTTTCACCGGCTGTCACGTTGTGACATCAATAATATACTAACTAAGAGGGGAAAAGTCTTCTCCTAACCTAGGATTTTGCCCCCATCTAAAAGTATCAGTAGTATGTGGATACTAAAGTTAATGCCGAATTAAGGTCAATATAATTATGAACTTCTAAATCTTGAATGAGAATTTATTTGGAGAATATTCTAGCTCAATGATTGAGTATTTGGTGGGATGTAAAGTATTATTGAAAAGAAAAATTATGAAAGACAAGGTATTGATCTGTCAAGTTTTTGTTTGGCCTGTATAAGTCGAGTATATGGTTATACTTATGCAAATTACAAGTTATGATAAAATCATAAAGTCCAAGGTAAGAATTGAAACTGAAAAAATACTTAACTTTTTTCCTAGATAATAGTTGTGTTGATATAGAAGATATAGTTTGTTTGGGTTGCTGGTGATTGACTAGACAAATGAGTGAAAAAAAGAGATGAATTTTGAATAAATCAAGTATGGAAATTTTTAAATAATCCTAAATTTCAACTTCTCCACCCACAATAGTTAAATAAATCAAGTAATTAACACCACCACTCACACTTTAACCCTACTAAACGCATTAATAGATAAAAAATACAAACAAGTTTAGCCTTGTAATAAATAAATGAAATGGGACACTAGTCCACAACTAACTTAAACTATTTGCAAATAACATTAAATAATGCATGAGACTACCGGTAAAAGAGAAAGCAATAATTTTTGGGGGAATATGTTAGACATTGAACATTGAAAAATGGGAGAAAGAGATTAGAGATATACTTCCAAACTCCATAGTCCAAAGGCGAGAGCTCTTGCAGAGTATTCCCTTGCGTGTTTGCACCAACTACGGAATGCTGAGAAAACATTTTCTCTAAAATGGTGAGGAAATACTTTCTTACTAAAGTTGGTGAAAATAAAGAGGGAACATTTCATGCCTTTTTGCCAAGGAATAACTATAGATTAACAAGGAAAAATTCATTTGCTAAACACAAGGAAGGAAGGGTGATTGCTCCCCTACTCAAGAGTAGGGGAGTTTCTTTTCATTTTTAAAATTATATGTTTTAATTTTTTAATTTTTTTTATAATTTTTATTTTAAGAAATAAGTTAAAAGAAATTTTAAAAAAATTTAAAAAATAAAAAAAGAATCAAAATATATTTTTTTCATTTTTTTTAGTTTTTTTATTATATTTTTTGAATTATTTTTTGATTAATGTATTATGTAATTTTTTTTAATATTTTTTATTTATTTTTTATTTTTTTAAAATTTTTTTTATATTCTTTTAACTTATTTCTTAAAATTAAAATTATAAAAAAAATCAAAAATTAAATAAATAAATTTAAA
>JASKGM010014796.1:0-34078 GCA_034509205.1 Ceratonia siliqua
TACATTTAAATAAAATTTAAAAATCGATTAACCGATTAACCGAACCGAACCAAACCGTTAAATAACGGTTTGGTTCGGTTTGGTTTTTATACCAAATTTTTAAAAACCCGAACCAAACCAAACCGTCTAAATTTGATTGGTTTGGTGGTCGATTTGGTTCATTAACCGAACCAAACCGCCGATGCACACCCCTAGCTACCACAACCGTCGGCGTGGATGTCTCAACCAGTTGTAAGCTGCTGGTTCCGTTGCTCAAGCTCGGTGAGGTTTCAGTGAATTTTTAGCAACGTGTTATCACGTGGAGACTTGATTTTGGCATCCAAATTCTTCTGTAAATCCAGTTTTTCAAGTTTCCCCTTTGATGTAAGTAAATTCATTCACCGTCTGAGAAATTCTTTGGGTTAGAAACATACTTTCTTTTATTAAAACAAATTCTGTTTTGGGCAAATTGTTAGGGGATTTGAAACCTCTTTTGAACAAGTAAGGGATGTTGTGAATCAAACCCCTATAATGCTTGCTGTGCCTCAAACTTCAGGATTAGTTATTGGGCAATTAGAATTTAGTTTTGGAATGCACACTAGCTATTTGATGAAATGTCAAAAAGAGAACTCCGTTAATTTCATTCTTTACTCCTTAAACTACTATCACGTGGATGACTGAAGAATTCTATCAACTACTAGTTAAATTCATGTTGAGAAGTTTAACTATGAAAAGTGAATATTTCACTATATAAATATACATGAAATTGTAACCCCTTTTAATGGTTGTGAATTCGGAAGTTAAACTATAGTATAGTTCTTATTCAAGCATGATTGGGCTCAAAAATCATGAGTATGCAAGTTAAGTCCTCCTCTATTTATTAGAGTCATAATAGAAAAGTGGTGGCAAACTTAGTATATTAATGGGTTATGCAGATATGTTTGCACATAGGCTTGGCTGAAACCAACTCGTTGGAACCAACTCAGTCTTAAAGTAGAGATATTTGGAGCTTAAATGGTGCTTCTATCAATAAGTGCAGTTCCTGGCAGAAGATTAAGTTTTATTATGAATGATTTTCTTCGGATGAGAATGCTCTGGAAGGAAATTGATATTTTCCTTCAGTGAGTGCAGTTCCCGAATGTGAGGATCAGGTTACTCTCCAGTTGAGATTTATCCTCTGGAGTGGGAATCTTATTTTCTCAATTTGGGTTCTCCCCTGAAATTGTTATGGATCCTAGAAATTTATATTTTTATTGAAATATTTATGTACATAATCTCTCTTGAAGTTTCATATTATTAAATATTATTGTTAGATGATTGCAAAATATAAATTATTTTAATTTCCCAGGTGTAAAGTGCATTAGGTGCATAATATATTGAAATTATTTTCTTTAAGTACTGAAACAAGGTTTCACATGATTTTACCGGTAATGCATTTTATACCTGGGAGTTCATGTATCAATTGGTAAGTCTGACTTTCATTCACTGAGTCAGTGAACTCACCCCTCAATTTTAACATTTTCATATTAGGTCACTAGTGAATTTCCTTCAGTTCTGCCTGCACCCTTTGAACCAGCTGATTGAATTGGTAGGCATTACCCTGAGTAGTAGTATTGGAGTACACTTGAGGAATTGTGGACAGATGTTGGATATAATTTATGTGCATTTTAGTTTATCTCATGGGCTGTAGTTACATTTACATAATTTTGTGTAATTTGGATATACAGTACATGATGGACCATTTATTGTTTTCTGTTAAGCCATTGAGGCTTCTGATTGATGGTGGGTCTGTCCACCTTATTGTTTTAACAGATGTGTACCCTGTGATAGTCCATATTTCAGGGAAAACTCTGCTGAAATTTTTAATAAATTGTTGACTTAGTAAATTTTTTTTATGAAAGCATATTTAACTTTTATTTTTCATTTAAAGATAAGTGTAATGGATATTAATTGCATGAGTATTTTAGGCTAGTAGGAAATTACCTTAAGGGTGATTTCCTACGTCGGTCACGTGTCCTAAAATGAGACGTGACAACTAACTGGGTTGCATGCTCGTTTGTAAAGAAATTGTAAGGAGTTAGATGTCTTTTGCCAAGAAATCATTAAAGAACACCATTATCCAAATAGACAATAATCAAATGAAGAGGATATTGCTGACGTCTTACTATAGCTGAAGAGGTAGCACTCCTTTTCATTTAACCTAACTTATGATCATGTCAAAGCAGTGATCGTGGTTATTTTAACTCACATCTCTTTACTTTTTAATTTTGAGATAATTCTCAGGTTCAAAAAATATAATTTTCTCTATGTTGACTTAAAATAACACCAAAGAATTAAGAAAATAAAATTTCATAAGATACCGTATTGGAATACAATATCTCTAGAGAGGAAAAAAATTACTCTTTAACCACCAATACTTTAAATAAAAGTCACCTTTGTGTTTAGCTAGTACCTATCCTAGCTATATGTATATCAAACACAATCTAACATTTAAAATTACACATGAATATTTTAAATTTGATCTTATTATGGTATTCATGTCTATATTGTATTATGTATATCTAAAAGTGTCAATGCTTCTTGGATTGGTTTTTCTCAATTTCGTTTTGAAAATTTGCATGTAAATTTCGAAAAGAGAAAGATATAGATAAAGTGAATAGGTCTCACACCAAATGAGTTGGGTCTACTTAATTTGTGTAGGTTTGTAAACACTTGATTTTGTCCAGGTAATTTTTTAAAATTTATAAAAATAACAAAAATATAGAAAAATATTAAAATAATACAAAAATACAAAAAAAAAGAAGAAAATGAAACAAAACAAAATTAAAAATTAAAAAGAAACAAAACAAAAATTAAAATTAAAATTTCATTTCACTTAAGGCCCAACTTCACTTTCTCCTTCTCTTTTTATTTTTGTCTAACTCATCCAAAGTCCGATTCTCTTTTTTGTTGTTTTGGACCCAAATCCTTTTATCTAAGGCCACAATCCAAATCCTTAACCCAATCTTTTAGTCCATTTCCCTCTTAACTTACCCATCTAACACATACCTGTAAACTCAACTCATAATCCACTTCTTCATTTTAACCTGGTATCCCACTCACTTTTCCCTCTCACTTTTCTCTCATCCCCATACACACTCAGCCACTCTTTTTTGGTTTTTTGTCTCTTCCATCTCACATCCACTCTCTCCCATTCTCTCATTGTTTTTTGTTTTCTTTTTTTCATCTTCACACACACATCACACCTCCTTTGCTCTCTCACTTGGAAGAAACCTTATTTTTTTATTCATTCATTCTCTTCCTCGCTTGCTCTTCTTCCCTCATGCCATTCACCATTTTTTTTACTTTATTTTACTTTTCCTTAATTTTGGTTGGTCATAAAAGAGAAATAGGAGATTAGAGGAGCTTTGGGCACTCTAAGATTTGAAAGTTTGCATGAAGTGAGACTAAGAGCTTGGAGGTTCATCCTAAAGCTTCAATGAGGTAACTCATTCATCTTCCTCTATTGTTTGCATTTTTCTTTTTTATCTTGAAGAGTTGTGATGGTAGGTTCTTTGGAATCCAAGGTTCTTAGTTAAAATTTTAACCTCTAAGTTCATTTGTTTTCCTAAGGGACTCTTATTATTTTTGTGTGATTTGTGAGTTGATTTATTTAGGTTATCTCTTCTATTTTATGTGTTATTATTACTCTTGGTTTGTAATATTAAAGACATTTAATTTTTTATTTTGTCCCACATTCTCCACTTGTAAGGTATAAGTGCTCCCTCTGTTTTATTTAATTATTTTATCACTTTTTGTTTTTATTTTTTTATTTTAATGTTGCTTTTAAGTTTCACCATTGTATTTTGTTTTCTTTTCAAAAAAGTAAATAAAAAATGAGAAAAGAATAAGTTAAATGATAATAATAAGGTTCCAAAGGCCTTTTGAAAGTAAGATTCTTGCTTGCTAACATGGATAAATTTTTGTTGGTTTCTAGTGGGTCATTTTCCTCTACCACGTCATCAATCCCAACAACTTTCAATAATTTTATTTTGCCCCAAAGTTTTTATTAATTTCATTTTGGCCCCAATGCTTTCAAAATTTTCATTTTGGTCTCAATATTTTCCATAATTCTGGTTTGAACCCTATACTTTCAAAATTTTCATTTTGATCCCAATAATTTCAAAAATTTTGTTTTAACCCCAATACTTTCAAATTTCCATTTTGAACTCAATACTTTCAAAAATCCCAGTTTGGCCCCAAACATCGTAGAAATTTCAGTTTCATCCAAATTGTATTTTGTCCAAGAATAACAAACTTCTTAGTTAAATAGTATGTGAAGAATTCTTCTCTCATTTTGTTGAACTTTATGTGAAAATTCATTTTCTCATGTTGTCTTATTTCCGTCAAACATGATGTGGAGAACTGTTCTTCCATTTTGTTAAGTTTTATGTGGAAACTTGTTTTATTGTCTGACCTTCTTCATACTCATTATGTAGAAAATAGTTCTCTCATTTTGTTAGGATTTTAGTGGAAGTTTATCTTCTCCAAAAGTCCTAGCTCTTTTTCAAGGCTTTATATGGAGGTTATCCTCCTCAATGTCCTAATTTCCATAGGCTTTTAATGGAGGTTTGTCCTTCCCAAATGTCCTAACTTCTTTTCAAGGATTTAAGTGAAAGTTTATCTTTCCCTAATGTCCTAACATTCTTAAATCAGAGATCATACATCTCACCTAATCAACTTATCCAAATATTTTCTACATTGACCTTGATCCCTTTTGGGGTACGTAGGTACTTACTTGGTAAGGCAAGTCTGATTATTTTTTTCTTTATCTTTGTCCATTATCATACTAACAAAAATGAGTTAATTAAAATACATTAAATTCTTAAGCACAAACAAGTTAGGGTAAACATCCTTAGGGATGGACGTTGTGGGGTGCCTAACACCTTCCCCACATGTAACTAGACTCCTGAACCCTTCCTCTGGTTTTGAAAACTAGTTTTCCTTTCTTTTTTTAAGAATATCAATTATCCTTTAATTACTTGGTGGCAACTCCATTTTTTTTTCTCTGTGTTTTCCCTTACGTGCCCAAAGTCGTAAAATAATGGGTTTTCATCGGCCATTACGTTGTGACAAGGTCTCATTTATTTATTTATTTCCCTCTCTAAAATTTACACGATAATAATGATAATAAAGTTTGGCATCCATACTTCTTAGATCTTTTCTTAACCCCAACTTTTGGGGTACTACTTCTTTTCTTTTCTAATCTTTACACATCAGTAAACATATATAAAGTATGCAAGAACAAGTTATTATTCACTTTTTAGAAAGAAGGCATTTTACTGTAGACCCTTCAATGAACTATTCACTTTTTTTAAAGTATGCAATGTTAGTTTGGGCTATGGAAGGATACAAGCATTTTTGTAAAGTATATAGATATAGGTATTACATTACAAATACCGTCCATAAATCATGATTTAATGTAACCATGTTTCTTGTTAAACTCTAAAATGTATTGTCAACATATTTTTGGATTCTTTTTATGAGATAATTGGATGACAAAAATGCAGATTTTATGTATATAAAATTTTGACTTATATTGAAATTTTTGGACCGCAAATGAGAATTTATTTGAGATGTGAAGTGGTCACATTAATTCCTCTATTTTTTTTATGGTGATAAATATGATGCAATGATTCGTATTTGTTTCTAATGTCAAAAGAGTATAATTTCTTTATATATGTTCTATGGATTATAAAAATGGATTTTTGGATGGATCCTTAAGATACTTCCATAGAGTAACCCTAGGTGCACCTAGATTATCTGATATTCATGGACTATGTTATATATTATATGCATATGATAGGGAACTCTATTTCGAATGATATATCTATTATCTGCATTTAATTACGAGCTTTGGTTTGAATGGAATATGTGTTATCTGCTATATGTATCTGATAGAGTTCCTCATGTGAAGGGCATTTGGATCCATCCTTCCCATTTTGCATTTAGTTTTCGTAATAAATTTTTATTATCAAGCATCTAACTGTTTATAAGATTTAAATTCTTTTTGTGATTTGGAAACTTCCAAATTTCAGGAAGAACTCTGTTAAATTTGTTTTTTAAAAAGTTTTCCCAAGTTTTCTTTTAGTCATTATATGACATTTGAGTTCATTCCATTTGCATTTATGTTATGGTTGCATATGAGTATATGTGTAAGCTTGTGGGAGGCTATCCAAGTGATAGTTTCCTACGTTGGTCACGTGCCCAGAATTGGCCCATGACAAAGTTGGTATCAGAGCATGGTTTAAGTCTGTGATTAAGGCATATAGAGGTCTCCAACTGTCCATTGGGGAAAACTATGCATCTAACTTATGATAAGTGTGCCCAGGAGCACATACCATGAGTGAAGTTCTTGAGGACCCATCCATGTTGCTCCATTAGTCCTTATCTATATCCTTTTATTAATTAATATATTATATAGCTTATATACTAAGTCCTTGTTGTCTCTGCAAAATTCTTTCCTTGTATCATCTGGAAGGTTGTTCTTAATGTTCTAAATTGACCCTTGTTGAATTGTCTCTTGTTGAATTGTCTCGGCCTTCAATATTATGTTTGAAATAGGAAAAGTTGAACTCTAGATGGATACCTCAGGAAAAAGGTTGAAAAAAAAATGTAATGGTGATGTGAAGTTGATGATTGCTGTACTTTTGATCCCCTAAATTTCGTTTTATAATTTTCATATGGTCTCCAAACACCTAAATTCTTTGCAAACTGATATCTTTCAAACACAAAAAAAAAAAAAAAAAAAACAACTGTGTCAGATATTGATGGTAAACTACAACTAGTTCTGGTGTTACTACGTACCCTCTCTGTTTGAGTTGGAATACTGTGAAGTGGTTTCTTATGAAGGTTATGTAAAGTTAAATTCATTGATAACTCCTTTGAATGATTAGGGGCCATATTGTCTTAATTTGAAATTATGAATTTAAAGCTTTACTTTACTGTTGGAGTTCATTTTGTTGGGTGGTTTTTATTTTTATTTTTTTGAAATTTGCTGGGAGAATATGGTCTAAATACAATGAAAGGTTCTTTACTGTTATTTGTGACAATGATTATGGATACTGTTATGAAGAAAACAATCAATTAGATTAATTTGTGCCCTTCCTATATTCAGTCTTTCTTAAATTGGGTATCATTCTAGAGGTCCTATTTCGATGTAGCATTGTGGGGCTATGTTTGAGAATAAAAAATTTCTTTTGTTTTAGAGGTTAATATAATCTAATGGTATGGACTTCTATGGATGAGGTACATCCTTGTTTTACTTATTTTCAAAAATTTTCTTGGATGCTTCTGTGAAATAATATTGCGAACCTCTAAGCAAATGGAGTTTGTGGAGATGTATATATCCTTTTTTTCATTTAAGATTATTAGGTTCTTTTCCTTCTTCAATGTCTAAGGATCGCTGGCAAGAAACTACATGCTTTTCTTTTTTTTGACCCTGAATAATGGGCTGGTGGAGTGCTACTTTAGCTGTTGTACTCTAATAAACTTAAAACGGAGAAGTAAATGCAGAGAAATTGATATATTATTAATTAAAAAAAGAGCCTACAAATAGGTAGCAGTACAAGATTGAAAACAACTGAAACCAAAAAAATAGCAACCACTAGCAACTACTGAAGTTATTGGAGCTTAATCCTAAAGACTAGGTAGATATAATAACAAACTAAGAAAATACAATAACAGAATACTAAATTTCTAAGGACTCGATCAAGCTAGTTGACAGTTGGACCACTACAGCAATCCCTCCCTTAAACTAATGTTCAAAACATAAGTTTAGTAACAGTTAATTTCAAAGTACCCTCCCTTGAAAAAACCCTTCCATCGTACAGACACCAAGCAATTTCCTGAACTTATGAAATGTAGCTATTTTGAGGGACTTTGTAAACAAATCAGCTACTTGATCTTCACTTCTGCAGTAAGTAAGGTCAATAACTCCTTCTTTTGTGAGATCACGCAGGAAGTGATATCTTACATCAATATGTTTGCTCCTTCCATGTAGAACTGAATTCTTGGATAATTTGATGGCTGAACTGCTATCACAGTAGATGGAGGTAGGACCTTCTTACTTGAAGTGAAGTTCCTCAAGAATATTTTTCAACCAAATTGCTTGACAAGCACAAGCTGTTGTTGCCACAAACTCAGCTTCAGTAGTTGATCAAGTGACAATAGATTGCTTCTTTGATGACCATGAGACTGCTCCTTACCCATCATGAAAACATACCAAGATGTCCTTTTCTGATCATCTAAGTCTCCTACATAATCACTATCTATGAAGCCAAACATATTTGACCTTTCTTCTTTCTTGTAGAACAACCCAAACCCTTTAGTGCCTTGTAGGTACCGAAAAATTATTTTTGCAGCCAAGAGATGAATATCTGTAGGACACTCCATGTACCTGCTAATGACACTTACAGCATGCATTATATCTGGCCTTGTCGCTGTCAAATACATAAAACTCCCTACTATTTGCTTATAAAGAGTGTTCTCAACTTTCTTTCGTCCATTATCTTTGTTTAGCTTCAAACCAAACTCGGATGGAGTAGTTGTAGGGTTACAATCCTTATAAAAATATTATATTTTAAAATAATATATCATAAAATTTATCTATATCAATACATAAAAAATGTTATTTGTACACCTCGTATATTGCTACATTTCTCCTATACATTAACTTTTAATTATTAATATATTATAAAATAATAATTATGATAAATGATGGATAATGATAAAATAATGGAAGCGAGAAGAGGTGTAAAAGTAATATAAAAAATATAGTATACAAATAATATTACTCTTAATATATATGTGCTTTTGAGTTAGATCATCATACCAAATTTACTACTGTTAATTTTATATTGTCATTTGAATTTTTTATCTTTTTCTTTATGAGATAGTAGGTAGTTAGTCAATATTATTTTTATATTATTATTTTAACTTTTTTAAGAGACAAAAAGTAGTTAAAAAAAATTAATTAATTAAATTTTTTTAAAAAGTAGATTAACATACATGTTAGTTCACGTCATGACACTAGTATTATATATGGTTATGAGAATTTGATTGTCTTAATCTGCTAAGAACTACTCAAATAAAAAAATAATTTTCTATTTTGAAGTAATATAGGTAAAATTGCCAAAAACATTATAACATGAAGTTTCAACCTCAGGAATCCATTGTAAACATATAAAATTACCAAAAAAAATCTTTCAGATGAATATAAATAATAACCATCGATTTTTGTAAGCATTATATAAATACAAAATTTGTCTCTCCTACATTAACTTGAAATAAATAAAAGAAAACCCATAAATGATGAAGAACAATGACGAATAGAGATAACGAGAAGAGTGATATAATTAATTATAAGCGGTTGCCTTTGGAAGCAATCTAGTCAATCAAATATATCCATAACTAAGAAACAGACATTTATGTTACAAATTTGGTATAGTGGTAGCAAAACGTTAATAGCCTACCACTTGATTTCTCTACACGTTAATAGCTTACCAATTGCCAAATCAAACTCTTTCTCCCACTTGATTTCTCTACACGTTGTTTCACCAAAACCCACCACATATAGTGCTTCATGCACCCTCCAAAACTCTCGTGCTTCATGCTCATCAGATTGTCATCATCTTATGCAAAGTTCTTCTCCTTTCGGCTTTGATCTCTCAAAAAGACCTTAGATTCTGGGACTAAAAGGAACTATAACTGAACTACTCAAAACAAAAGAAAAGAAATATTTATAGCAGCTGCTTCTAGTGGGCTTCAACAAGTTTTCAATTAGATTAGTTAGTTATATTATGAAGATCTTACTTTTAAAAGTACAACTCTTAGCAAGAAGTAATAAGAATAAAAGAGAAAAAAGAATAGGATAATATATAACTCAATAGTTGATGAGTCTTTAATATAATACTTGATTTGATATGTTAAGTTCAAAGTTCATTGAGAGAGATAAAACTTAATATAGACTTCTACGTTTTTTTTAGAATTTCGAGTTATTTTTAATGTGTTCAATCAAAAACTTCTTTTTGAAACATGGAAACAGGAAAATTTATTTAGTTATATCTACAAGAAACTTCTTTCTGCATGAAACTGATAATTGGAACTCCCTCCATTTTTCCTTCTACTTTAAATTATTCATAAATTAAGACATCATTAATTTAACCATGTTTTTCTTAAAAACAATCAAAACATTACTATCAGAAGATGTTCAAGAAAATACTCTTCAACCCCAACCATTAATTACAAGAAACAACTTCATGGTAATTAGTCCATATAGTCGCTACACTTGGGCCCGCTGAAGCTACTGTTTTTCATCAACTTCTTGTCAGCTTTTCCGTTTCTGCCCAAAACTAACAACCCAAGCCACCATAGATATCTAGTACCATGCCCATTTGCTTCATCTATAAATAGACCCACTAGGTTCCACCATGCACAAGAACATTGTTATCTCTGGTTCCAGCTCTATAGCTAGCCAAAATGACCACTTGGGCCACCACCTTGCTCTTCCTTCTGGCTATGGCCACCACCATTTTCAGCCTCCAAGATATGGACGCCCTTCGGATGGCTCAAACCCAGGTCTTGCAAGCCAAGAATTGGATCGAAAACTCTATGAGTTTTCATGGGTCATCAGAGGGCTATTCAAGAAAAGTAGATGTGGCTCTTAGAGATTGCTCTAAGCTTTATGGTGAGAGCGAGGTCCGGCTAGCTCGCTTGGTATCTGAGAAAAGCACTTATACAAGAGATGATGAGCTTACATGGGTAAGCGCAGTGATGGCTAATCATAGAACTTGTTTGGATGGCTTAAATGAAAATGGGTTTGATGAAGGCCTTGCTATGAGTATGGGAAGAAACTTAACCATTTCCCTTAGCAATACTCTTATCCTGTGTGGTAAGGGCCAGAAGAACGAGAATGAGAAGGGGAAGGGTAAGAATACTAAATTGATTTATTAACATATGAATTTCATTCTTGATGTTTTACACATTAGCTTGTCCATCTAGAAATTCATTTTGGGAGTATATAAGACTTGAAAATGTTGTTACAATATTCTAAACAAGGTTTTTCTTTTCAACAATTTTTTTTTAATCAAGCACCACTTTATCCCATAAGCTTAAACCTTTTATGTGAAAGTTCATGATCGGTTTTTATTAATATTTTTAACATGCTTCTTTATGCAAAAATTGTAAGCATGGACAAAATACAGGCTAATTATATTTTTGTTGAAATTCAATTAATTAAAGATCAAACTCTTAACCCCTCCATTATTCTAATTAAATTAGATTTTCACTTGGTAGGTTTATGTTTTATCTATGTTTCAAGCCCGTTAGAGACAATAACAAAAGAAAGGAATAGTTCTATTTAGGCATTTGTAAAGATATTGTATTTTATAATTACGGCTCATGTGATTTACTTTCTTTTTTTTTTATAAATAATTTCATAATAATGCTTTATAATAATACTAAAGAAGAAAGCGAAATTTCACAAGACATTTTTTTTGAAATATAGTACTTTTGGAGACACTAAAAATTGTTTCTAAAATTTAATCTTCGTCAAATTTTTGGTTTAAAGTGATGTTTGACTTATGAAACAAGTTTCAACTTCTTGACCAAATTAAGAAGGATGTTCAACTTTTCATCAAATTGGATATATATGAATTCATGTAGCTCATGAACTGCACAGAATCTAAACTGTGCCCAGCTAGCTAGTAACATGAATAAGCCTGTCCTACTATCAAATTTTTTCAAGATATACATATACATCAGTTTCTTGTTTGTCTAGAACTGCTACTTGGAGATGAGTCCACCCAAGAGCAGAGTCTTATAGCATCATGGAACCAAGCCAACTCCAAGCCAGACTTCACAGTGGCACAGGATGGTTCAGGAACCCACAAAACTATCAGAGAAGCAGTGGATGCTTTGGCTGCAATGGGCCGCGACGGTGCCCGCCGAGCGATTATCTATGTGAAATCAGGAGTTTATAGTGAGAAAGTGGAGATTCCAGAAAAAATGTATAATGTGATGTTCGTGGGTGATGGCATAGACAAAACAATTGTTACTGGTGATAAAGACATTGCTGGAGCTGGCTCACTTCTAAACTCAGCTACATTTGGTAACAAAGGCTTCAAAACTTCACTAGTTTTATAACTATTAAGTTGTTTTTCCTTCTTTTGCTGCATTTTAAATAGCCAACACATGACCTGTTTAATATATTTGCAAAATCTTACATGTAATTTTGGATTTAGGGTATTGAAAATAAATAAATTAGAGATCCCCATATTTAATTGTGATAGTTCTATTTAGATGCTTAGAATGAATTAGAAATTAAAGTAAAATCTTATGAAGAGTGCAGTTTACAGAGGCTCAAAAAATGAATTTACCTTTTTGGTGTGTGAATAATTTAATCTATTTAATTTATACTTATACTATATATTTAAAGTTGAATATAAATATATGCTATAGATGTATAAGCATTTAACACATGTTACTCTTATGTTTTAATTAGAAGACTAAAATTAATTAGAATTTTGAGCAAATTATATTCATCTCCCTTAAAAATTTTAAAATAAACACTCACACTTTCTTTAGTTTTTCTAAGTAATTTTATTTTTTTCAAATTAAGATTTTCACTATTAAATATATTTCAAACTTTAATTTATATTTTAAATAATGAATTATATGATATGATGTGAATCTCTTTCTCTATATAATTGTTTCAAACTATCTCAATATTTTGAGAAATAACATTGTTCAATTTTTCTTTAGGTTAATATAATTTTCGGTTCAAAAATTAATTCAATCAAAGTATAGAGACAAAAAATTATATTAATCCGCCATCATTGAAAAAGAAGAAAACTTGCTAATTAACTGCATTTTGTATTGATAGATGTATCTGGCGATGGGTTTTGGGCAAGGGACATGACAGTTGAGAACACAGCAGGCCCTCAAAAGCACCAAGCAGTGGCATTAAAAGTAAGCTCAGACAAATCTATCTTCTACAGATGCAGCTTCAAAGGCTACCAAGACACTCTCTATGTCCATTCTAATCGTCAATTCTACCGCAACTGCCAAATCTACGGCACGATTGACTTCATTTTCGGTGATGGTTCAGCTGTCTTCCAAGACTCTGACATATTCATAAGAAAACCCATGCAAAACCAGTTCACTTCCATCACAGCCCATGGCCGACAACAACCAGATGAACCCACTGGAATAGTGATCCACGGCTGCCGTGTCCAGCCGGCTTCTGACCTCGCTGAAGTGAAAGGATCGTTCAAGAACTACTTAGGGAGGCCGTGGAAGCAGTACGCTAGAACTGTGATCTTGAAGACGGATATTGATGGGTTTATTGACCCTAAAGGGTGGATTGAATGGGAAGGAAGCTTTGCTCTTTCTACACTGTTCTATGGGGAGTTTATGAACACTGGCACTGGAGCTTCAACTGAGAATAGGGTGAAATGGCCTGGTTTTCATTTGCTTAGTGAAAATGAAGCCAGTGCTTTTACGGTGAATCGTTTCATGGACGGAGAATCTTGGATTCCAGCAACGGGGGTCCCAGTTTGGACTGGAATTTAAAACAAATTTGGAATTTATGGAGGGAAGGATATATAGCTTAACTAATAAGCAAGCACTCGGTAAATTAAACAATACGCTAGAGGAGCTTCAATAAAGCATAGAAATATAGATGATATGGACATTAGGGCAACCACAATATTATAACAGCATACCCCATATACCAAAATAATATATGTTAATAACAATGTCTCATTACGCCAATGATTTGTGCCTATTTTCCTAATATCTCTGTAATTATATTTTCTAATTCTCTTTTGAGTTATGACAAGTGGGATCAGGATCGATTTAGGATTTTACTTATTATTAATTTCAACCATTAATTATACTCAACAATAAGTTGTTTATATAAAAGTATTCAACTGGCACATTTTTAATACCAAATATTAAATAATTTTAACATTGGAAGTTCAAATCTCTATTATTTTCCTAACATTATATCGTTATCTATTAAAAAAAAATTTAAGGTCGGGCCAACCTTATTTATTTCAAATTTTTATTTAAAAATAAATAATAAGTTATGGGTAAGTATTTAAAAATTTGTAAATTCTCATTAAAAGTAATTTCTTCAAATTTTAAAAATTTTTATTATTTAATTTTTTTTAAAAAAAATTGTAAGAGATTATAAGTTAATTGAAGACGCTGCTAGTTTCTAAGAAGTACCTCATGCATTTGCTGTATTTTCTCTTTGAAATTCTCTTTTTTTAAATAACATATTTATAACAGAACAATTACAGTAAAAAATAAAGTACATCTTACAAAATGCCCAGGAGACACTATTGTGGACAGAGGTACCAAAAAGGCCAATATGATGGGCTGAACCATAAAATTGTAGGCTAATTTAGAAGTGGGCCAACTCGTGATGGGCCATCTTTGTGAGTTGAGCTGTCCCATTTTAATAATTCAATTTATGGAATATGGCAAAAATAATTATTTTGTAATGAAACTTTTAAATATATTAAAAGACTTTTGAAAGAAATTTCTTACTTGAACATAAAGTTAATTAGTATCTGTCTGATGGTATTGTGAAAGATAAAAATTACAGTTTCTAAGAAATATTTTTTTTTAATATTTATGTGTTTGGTCAATAAAAAAATTACCTTTAAATACAAAATTTTATTTTTTATTGTAAGACAAAAGAAAAAAAAACTAAATCTTCTATTGTAAGAAAATAAAAAATATATATATTTCAGATAAAAATACACTCACTTTAAAAATTATGTGTAAATTATCTTAAACACTAATTATATTATTAAAAGTAATTGTTAAAAGATTTAGCTAAATATTAAACTACTTTCTTATAATGCTTTTCTATTATAATTTTCTTAACGTAATCAAACAAATACTTGATATATTATTACAAAAATTATTATTAGATAGGCTGTAGGCACCGTAGTTTTTATAATAATTGACTCTATATTATTTTTAGGCACAAATTTATTAAATAATAGTAAACAAATTAAAATTCTCATATAATCCCACGAATTCATCAAAGCTCATATTTTTGAAATTTTCAATTAATATTTAATGATTTTGTGACAAAAAATAATGTGTTAAAGATATACAATAGTATAAAAATAACTTATTGGATTCATTAAACAAACAAAAAACAAAACAAAAAAGGAAAAGGAAAAGGAAAAGTAACTTATTCGGTTAAAGTGGTAAATATCTCGCACTGACTCTCGTAAGTTGTAGACTTTTCCGTTGGGACTCAACGTCGTCGTTTGGATCATCTTCTACGCGACAATCTCCCTCGTGCCTCAACGAAACACACTCCATCTTCTCTCCATAACTTTTAACCAAAACCAAGTAGAAAGACACAGCAAAAACGGCGACTCCAATCAAGAACCAGCTGAACTGAATGTTCACAAGGGAGATAGCCCGGTGAAGGGCCTCGTCGTCGGAGCATCTAACCACGTAGTGATCCTCCTCTAAGTGCAAGAAACAACCTTTGGGAATCAACTCTGGTGTCCAAAGCATAAACCCCATAACCATAAGCCACACACCTTGAAAAAATATGCTAAGAGATCTCAGAAAACTGACCAAGAAACTTTTAGGAAAGCCAATTCCCATGAGAGTGGTAGCCAAAGAAACAAGAACCAGAAGCTGAGCCAGTAAATGGTATTGTCCTTCTGGTCCCTTGTGATCTGAGGAGTGAAAATGGATGAGAAGAAGCTGCTGAGTAAAAGCTATGGCTCCTAGCAACAGGGTTAGCTCTTGTTGAGCTTTAGTGGCCATAAGATCGAGAGCCATGGCGAAGGCTGCGTAGATTAAAAAGGACATGGACATGGAGGAGTGTTCGAAGTTATGGAGATGGGTGGAGGGGATGGTTCCATCTGGGTCGAAAGGTTGGTGATGAGAGGGAGAGATGAAGAGCTCTAAGGCTATGAAGATTGTGCAGCTAGCCATTATGAAGATAAGCTCTAAGTATTTGAACTTTGGAGTTGGAAACCAGAGAGTAGTGGAGGATTTGGAGCCAAGTGCGTGGAGCTTGATGTGGTTGAAGAGGTGCCATAATCCAACTGCTATGAAGCCAAACCCCAAAACTACATGTCCATCCATAGTGCTAATTGTGAAAATGGTGAACACAAGAATCTTATATGGGTCGAGTTTTTAGCAAAGAAAGTCCCTTTAAAGAGATAAAACACAATGCTAACACTAAATACAGTAAGTTTTGATAGAGAAGCGTACACGATCCAATCAAATGAGCTCCTCTTATAGAGCTCTTTTGCAGCTCGAAAAGCTTAGAAGTATTGGTACAGAAGTGAACACACCATATAAACACTGTATGATATAATAAAATTTAAATGGGTTTCACCTGGTTTTCTGTTTGGTTTTATAATTCTTTTTGCATTTGAGTGTCTAAAGTTTTAATTTAGTTTTTACCATCACCTACCATTATCACTTGATTAATTGAGCCTAATTAATAAAATAAAAAATAAATTAAAAACTCGATGAAATTATAAGTACCTTATTGTACTACTTAAGGGTCCTTAATTATAGTTTCATCAAGTTTTTGATTTAGTCCTATAATTCTATTGAGGTTTGATTAACGAAGTGATAACACTAACTGACGAACAAGGTTAAATTGAAAATAATTGAAACTTTAAAATTTTAATTGCTAAGAAAAAATTATAGGGACTAAATAAAAAAATCAATAAATTTGTAGGGATAAAAAATATATACAAAATTTAAAACAATCTTGTTTAATTTAAAGTATAGCACGGTGTCTAATATGGTAAGAGTCTTCAACACATATTGAACACACACAATAACTTTTTTCAAGTGCCCATGCTTCATAGTTTGAAAGTGAGGGCGTTTTATCATGTTGTGAAAATTTTTCTTTTTTCATAATCGCTTTTTAAAAAATGCTTTTCTCAAAAGCTCTTAACAAAGAAGTAATGTAGTATTTGGCCAAATTTTTCATTAAGAGAAATTCTTGCATTGAGTCGGCTATATAAACTTACTAGATGCCACACATGATATAGAGGGGTTCCATTTTATTAGAAGTGTACTTTTTTTTTTTTTGTCTTGGAGTCCATAGATGTTGAGATGAGCTGAGTTAAAAAAAAAATCAACAAATGCTTTTAATAATATTAATTATAATTTGTATAATTTTTATTTGAATGAGGATATTTTTAGCTAAAATTTAATTTTTTGTTATGCTACTTTACAGGAGCTTTAATTACTTGTTTCTTATATACGACAAAAATATTTTTTTTACGTTGGCTAAATAAAAATAACTTTTTTTCTCATTCACAGTCCATAAAAGTATTTTGACAATGAGATAAAGCGTGTGAGGCCAAGTGAGGAAGCTGTGTGGGCGAGTGTATCAGAAGGGGAAAAGGTTGGTACGGTCCGTGTTTCACAGGGAAAAAAGTTAGGCATTTTAGGGTTATTGGCTTGGACAGTACAGGAAATTGGTATGGTGCGTGTTTTGCAAGGGAAAAACACGTGATTATAAGGCTACAAGATTTGGACACTGGACTGCTAATCATTAATTACTGTCTACTTTGATAGGCTTCCAAAAACCAAAGAGGTCGTATTACAGAAGAGCCTGAGATTTTGTTACTGCCTCACTGGGAATTTATAGAAAGGTACCGTCATCTATTGTTCATTTTTAGTACTCTCTGGGGATAATTTTTCTCATCAGCTCAGCTATTAGGAAAATAATTCTTTAAGTATATTTGGTTTACAACCACTTAGATATATTTTTAATATATTTACATATTTATTTATGATTAATTTAATTTATACATTTTTTATATATCAAATCTCTTTAAGAATTTTTTTAACTAAATTCACCTGTAAGATTAAAAAGAGAGCCAATATTTAATTTCAAGCCATTCAATTAAAATTTGGCATATAATTCTAAAAATAAAAATAATGTGTGTGTGTGTTAAAATAAAAAAATAAAAAAACACCGAGAGGAACCAATACTGCCAGGGGTGTAGCTTAAAACACATCATATTGGGTTACAATATGTTCTACTTCTTATATGTTTATTTGTTTATTTATAATTAGTTTAATTAATAATTTTTTTTTGTTAAATTTTTGTTCAAAGTGTACTAAAGGAGCAAGACTTTAATTAGGGTTATTTATGTAAATAATTGCACCTAAGTCACAATGCTACTTATATTTTTGAGTTAAATATTTTGTAATACTTTTAGAAGTATCCTGTTTCATAATAATATTTTATGATATTTACTTTTTCGTATCTCAAATAATTTTAGAATAATATTCTAAAACAAGCAAAGAAAATACTAAATCTCATAACAATTTAATATTATATATAATATTTTTGAAGACGTTAAAATAAAATTGTCTCTAATTGTTTTAAATTCAGTGTTAATTAACAACATAAATAACTGTGTACAGTTGTACTATATATATATATATATTTCAAATGTCTTCTTCAGCCCTTAAGCCTGAGGATTTTCTAGTTAACTTGCTTCATGATTTGATAGTGTTTTTACTTTCTTTTTAACCAACCCAAAATAGACAATGGATAATGGTTGTTATCCAAATGCTTTGCTTTGGTGTTAGTGAGTCTATATCATATGATGCTCTTCCAAATAAGATTCAAGCCATATTCTAATAGAGATTTACTTTGCCTTCCTCTTTTGATTTAGATATTTAACTTGGAGTAAAAGGGAATAAAGGGAGAAACAGAGAATTTTTATGAAAGAAAGTAAAACTAGAAAAGAGAATTTTTTTTATGGTAAAAAAATAAAACAGAAAAATTAGACAGCGACGGGAAGGATGACTGCACGAACCTTGGAAGCTTCGTACTTCTGTCTTATTGATAAAAACAGGGAAATGTAAAGCGAAGCACGAAGCTTCCCTACTCTTAAAAGGAAAAATAAATATATTATATTAAGGTGTTTGTTAAGAAACATTTAAATATATTGATGTATTTAATTATTTTTTTTATAATTTTTATTTTAAAAAAATAATCAAAAAATTTTTAAAAATTTAGAACGCAATGTTTAAAAAAAAATTAAAAGTGAAAAATTAAAGAAAATTTTAAAAAATAAAACTTAAAAATAGAAACAAAAATAATTAAAGATAGAAAAAAATAAATAAATAAACACTTGGATGCACTTTAGATTTAATTTTTAAAAAAAATCATATATTAAAGGAGGGTACAGTGGCACTCTCTCATGAATTTATTTTTCCAAAAATAAAAGCTTAATAGAATTATTAAATTATTATATATGAAATTTGAATAAGTCTTTTCAATGAAAGTTTTGGTCAAGTAATCGATGTCTATTACCAGAACCATGAAGTAATGACGCCAACACAGCCTTGGGATTCAAGAACAAGGCCAAAAGCCACAATTTCTACTATATTAGAACAAGGAGAGGGATAGTTCCGGCCCAAAATCAAGAGCTTGAAGTGTTTGAACCATAATTTTTATCTCAGGTACCTTTTGTTTTTAAAAATTCACACAATAGGGTCAGATTTAAATTTTTTAATATTTAAATTATTTAAACTCACTTTGACAAAAAAATTAATTAAACTCTTAAAATAATAAAGAATTTCTAATGCCAGTTTAAATATAAGGAGCTCGTTCTTACATATCCTGTACAAAATTGTTTACGATGAATATTGAAAATATTTTATGAAACCAAACAGATGAGAATTCAAGATATTTTAGGGTGCGTTTGTAATCAATTATAAATTTAATTCAATTATTATTAATGAATTAAATTAAATTCTATTATTTCGTGAAATTTTATATTTAAAATAAATCTTTTAATTTAATGTTTCAACTTAATTCTACTATATAGACTACATTTTAAATTAATTGAATTGAATTTATAATTTTATAATACTCTTAATTAATAAGTTAATATGCTTATAATTTTTTTAATACTTTGTAAAGCTTAAAGCAAATATTCCTCCCATTTATGTAGGCAAGTTTCTACAACATTTAGAATGAATTATTGTTTGGTGCTTGTAGAGATATATATTGTAGTCTAAACGGTACATGACCGATTTTATTTTTATTATGGTACTATTATGAGGCTTCCAGTTGGGGGCCAAAAAATTAGGAAAAATACAAAACTTAAACATGTAAAAATAAAAAAATAAAAAACAAAATGAAAAAAATAAAAAGTAAATATTCTTTATTTTAAACATCAAAACAACATTAAATCCACTATATTTTAACATCCGTTATACCACAATTTTCTTTTTGTTATGAAAAGTTTTAGTTAAAAACTTAAATCTTTTTTAAAAAATTATTTGATTTGGGAAGGCTAAATTATAATAATTTTATATTTAAATACTAAATATTATATTATATTATCAAATTTCAAAACTTTTGGGGGAGGCTACAGCACCCAATCATATATTGCCCTCTGCTCTCGTGGAGGCATTATTTTGAAATGATTTGAGATATCAAAAAAATTAAATATTATTGGACATTATTTTGAATTAAATATATATTCAAGCACTTGTATTAATGATTATCCTCAACAATTTTATTGTCAGTATAATATTTTTTTGTAAAAAATAAAAAAAGTATTTATTTCAATATTTTTATAATAATAAAAAATTGCATCCTATTTCTAGTTAAATTTCGAATAACTGAACTTAAAAAGTGAAAATTCAATTCAATTCAATTCCTAATTTGGGAGGTTCACTCTTTAATCCACCACCTCCCAATTGGGCACGCAAATTGGACACTTATGAACCAACAACTCAGTCATTTTTATTTGCATTTGAAAGTTATGAAGTGAACTTTGTTTCATCTAAATCTAAATACTTCGACAAATACTCGTTAATCAAATTTGGGCTTATCATGCAATTGCATAACACATTGTTACAAGGTGAACCTCGGAAAGTACATTCCCACGACTGGCAAGAAAAGAAAAATGTAGAGATTAAAAAAATGAGTTGTTACCAATTAATTTAATAGAATAATTCAAATTATAAAAATGAAAAAATGTCCCTTAGATCTAAAGAAAATGTTCAAGAGTTTAATTACGAGTAAGAAATGTGTTAGGTATTCCATCTCACAATACTCATCCTTAAGGAATGTTACCTTGAATTATTTGTATCTAAATTTGATATATTTTAATTACCCATTTTTATTAACACGATAAACAAAATATGCAGAATGAAATGATCAAACATGTCTTATTAAATAAGTGCCCATGCATCAAGAAGAATCAATGTTCACGTTGTTTGAGAGTATTGTGATGGGTTTGACTATGTGAGATGCAAGATCTTTTTCTTAGTGTGAAGTTTAGACAATGTGGAGACATCATATCGTCACCCAAAGCTAAGGAATTAGACAATACAGAAGTATTAAATCCTCACCCAAAGCCAAAAAGAGATTCAATAATATGGAGGAATTAGATCTCCACCCAAAGCCAGGAAATTATTGGATAATGCAGGGGAATTAAATCCCCACCCAAAGCCAAGAATTGGAGTGATCTTTGGAATCACTAAGGGAAAAGATATTGTGAAAGAAGTGCACCTCGCTTTATTTGTAAACATTTTTCTTTCAAACTTTTAAGCATAATGACACTAATTTTAGAATGTTTACCAGTCAAGTATTTATCCTTCACTTATTAAAGCCTTTGAAACATTTTCATCCAAGCAAATTTAAATTGGATCTCTAAAAACTTTGGTGGTTAAATGGGCCTTTGGAACCCACTTGATCACAATTTATTTTGAGATGACAAATAAGGTGACAAAATTTACAACAAAAAAAAATAAAAAAATAGAATAAAGATGAAAAAAAAAGGGAAGCTTATGTCTTACAATAAGGAAAAAGGGGGGAATGAATAAATACAAAATATTATAAAAAAAATCACAAACCAAATATAAAAAATTACATAAAATAAAAATAAATAATCAATAAGCTCCATCAGTAATCAAATATTAAGACAATGTAAAGCAAAAACAAGCATCCAAATCTATATTGTTCAAGGAAAATGTAATTCGAGCTCAAGAGCTAGGAGTGTTCAGTATCTCCCATTAACCATACCCAGAAGTTTCAAAACAGAATCTATGACCGTAAACTTATTTTCATTTTTCAAAAGAAACAAAATAATATGATTTCAACATATTTTAAAATACAATCAAATTTTAAATCAAAATAATATGATTTCAACATATTTTAAAATACAATCAAATTTTAAATGCCGAAATAACCACAATTTTAACAAAGAGCAAGGTCAAAAGACATGAACACAACATATGAAAACTGATTTTAAAATACGGAAGAGAGATCTTATTTTAATGGAAATTAAAGGTTTAACATAAAATTTGGTCCCTATAGTTTCAGTTAGTTGTCAATTTGGTCCCGATAATTTAATTTTGATCAATTGAGTTCTTCTAGTTTACATTCATATTAATTTAGTTTCTGCCGTTAAGTTGTCAATTAACTCCATTAACTTGGAGTTTGACATGGCCAACAAAAAACCTATGTGGCAATCTGACGTGGCATTATTCCCACCTCAGCATCCAATCCCTCCATGAAGCACTAAAAACGGCGTTGTATTGCATTAGGTTGATTCACATTGTCTATTCCTCATTCCTCCCTCCATCATGCATATTCCCTCCCTCAGCTCATTCAGTTGCTCATTAGTGGTTGCCGTCGCAGTGGTTACCGTCGCCTCCATCTAATAAGGATGTTTTTTATATTGAAGATGCCGGAAAATGGTTGCTATTAGGAACCTGTAAACCAAGGCTATTTTATCTTGGTCTTGCAATTTTGTTTGTTTGTTCATAGTTTTCTCATTCTCTTCTTTGGTCCCAAAGAAAACTGATTCCAATTTCTATGTGAAGGGGTAAGAAAGTGGTCCCAAAAAATTCCAATAGCAAGTGGTCCCAAGTGCAGGGTGATTGTCATTGTATTTCTAATCACTTTATCTCCTTTGCTTTATTCTATTTGATCAAAGTGAGTCATTGCCTGTCTAATATTTGTTTATAACTTTGCCTTGGACTCTATTATATGCTGTGAATAATGATCTTTCCTCTCTTTTTTAAATAATATGAGAGAGAGAAAAAGTTTTGAATTAGAATCTTCATTATGAAGGCCATGTTCACCACAAGAGAACAATAAGAAAAAAAACAAATAGGTATAGGACTTGAAATCTTCTATAACACAACTGTGGAGCTTCTATGGGACTTAGAACAATAAGATAAAAAAAAAAAAAAAGCTTGCTCAACTATATTATTAGTTAATATCCAACTTGTATTTCAGCTGTGTTAAAATAATTTTATTATTTTCTAATTCCAAGCGAAAAACAAAGATGAAAAGAAGTTCGTTTTTCAACAAATATGGCAACCTTAGCTTCTATTGGTGTAACTTACAGTTGAAGTGTTGAATATCCTTATAAAATTGGAATGTATTGTATTATTGGTTCTTTTACTATTTTATATTGGTTCTTAACTTGCATCTGAATAGAACTTTGCTTAGGTGACTTTATTATTTAGAGATTAATAATGTGTCTCTCTGAGCAGGACATTTAGTACATTTTGATATATCTTAGAATTGACATATTTATTGTTAGTCTTCATCATGGCAGGCTACTGATAAGGGAAAATGGTTTGAAGTACAATAGGGGTGGACAATAGGAGTTGGATATTAAGTTAGATACTTGGTCCTTACTCTTTACAATAAATCATGACAGTGCTAAAAGAATTAGGATACATGGGAACTGTCAAGATATTTTACCTTTTTCCAGAAGGACCTATTGATGAGGGATTATGAGAACTTAGAAATGATAACAATTGTATGGAAATGAGCAACGTGGCTTCAAACTTAGATAAGAAGACAATTGTTGTGTATGTAATGCATGATTGTGCTACTGGGGATGAGGTTCAACTAACATGCGAAGCTAATGACCTAGTGATTGAAGTGTTCCATGGGGATTTGATGGGGGACAATGAAATCCAAGAATATGGTAGAGAGGAGGGCAATATGGCAATTTTATGGATATTGACATGAATAACTCGGAGGATGACTATAATGACGATGGATTTGGGAAATACATTGATGTAGACGTTACTCAAGATGATGCTAGTGGACCTGCACATTAAGGGATGCAAACATCGCTTTAGGATTGGAATGGAAGTCAAGATGATGCTAGTGGCGGTAACTCATTACTACAGATATAGAATGATATAGAAGACATTGATTTAGGGAATGAATATGAGGAATTGAACACTGATGATGGAACTCGGATGAAGAAAACCACAAGGGAAAAAGGAAGCCTCAAGTGAAGTATAAAACCAGTGAGATGTGCAGAGAATTTCAATTCCACCTTGGATGGAATTTAATTCAATTGAAGAATTTAAAGTGGCTATAAGGGTATGGTCTTTGTTAAATGGTTTTGGTATTATATTTAAAAAAATGACAAATTAAGGTATCGGGCTAGGTGTAGAAAGAGGTGTGATTGGGAGACATTTATTAGCAAGGTTGGAGGATCTCATACATTTAGGATTAAAACCCTAAAACCTAAGCATAGTTGTAATGCTAAGCTGGAAAGTTCTAGTTGGGTGTTTGAGAAAACATTGAACACAATGAGGATAAACCCCAATATAAAGCTGTCTGGTGTTATTGGTGAGGTTAGAAATAACTGCATGGCTGATGTAAGTTTGTTAAAGGCTTCTAGGGCAAGGAAAAAGGTTAAGAAAAATCTTCACGGAAGTTATGTAGAGTAGTACAAGAAGCTGTGGAGCTATTGTGAAGAGGTGAAGAGGGCTAGTCCTAACAGCACAATGAAAATATAGGTTGAGAAAAGAACTGTTGACAACCAATCGATTTTCAAGAAAATGTACATGTGTTTAGAATCGGTAAAAAGAGGATTCTTAGTAGCCTGTAGTCCTATTGTTGGAGTAGACAAATGCTTCTGAAGGGTCCTTATGGAGATATAATGTTAGTTGCTATGCGAATGGATCCAAATCATCAACGGCGATTGTTGAGAGTGAAACCAAGGACTCTTAGTCTTGGTTCTTGAATAGGCTATTAGATGACATAAGTTATATTAGAGAAAGAAGATGGATCTTCATCTCAGACCAGCAGAAGGTAATTATTATTCCATATAGAATTTCTTAACTTATGAATTTATTTTTCCTATTTATTTTAACCACTATGATTTTAATTCCGGGGATTATTACCTGCATTTGATGAGATCCTGAATGAAATGGAACATAGGCTTTGTGTGACACATCTCTATTCCAACATCAAGAAGAAATATGGAGGAAGTACAGTGCTCAGAGATGTAATCATGGTAGCTACAAAAGCAACATACCCACAGTAATGGGAGTTTTGGATGACAAAGCTTGAAGTAGTTTACAAAGAACCCTATAATACCTTAAGGGGGAAGCCTTCATCTACATGGACAATGTCACATTTTAGTGTGTGGCCTAAATGTGATGCCATCACCAACAACATCTCCAAGTCATTCAATGGAACCATTCTGAAAGCCCGTGAGCTGCCTATTATTTCCATGTTTAAGTGGATTAGGCATTATTTGATGAGCAGGTTTGCTAACATCAGACTAAAGGAAGAGAAGTACATTGCAAAGGGTGGGAAAATTTGCCCAAATCCAAGAGATAAGCCAGACAAAGATATTGAAAAATTAAGAAAGTGGTATGCTAAGTAGGCAATACAACTGAAATTTGAAGTGTCCTGTTTTGAAGATTCATAAATAGTGAACCTTGAAGAAAGAACTTGTTCACATAGGTTTTCAGATTTAACAAACTTGCCATGCCAACATGCAATGAGCTGCATCTTCCATTAAAAACTAGATTCCAATGACTTTATACCCTTGCTATAGGATTGAAAAGTATGTAGCATGTTAAGCACCAATAGTAGAGGTAATCAATAGGTAGGACATAGCACTGATAATGAACAACTTCTTCCTCCTAAGCTCCATAAAAGACCAATGAAGCTAAAAAAAATTAAGGATAAGAGAAAGGGATGAAATACCTAGACCACACAATCTTCAAAGGACAAACTCTAGTCTATGGTGTGCTATTTGCAAAACTTATGGACATAACAAGAAAACTTGCTCCCAAAGGATGCAAGTTAGTGGCGGATCAATGGGACCTAGTGAACATGCTGGATTGCAACAAGATAGGGATGGAGGATTGACTAGACCAACTCAATAAGCAGAAAGTAGAGGATCTGTTGCACAGAGCCAAAGTTCCAACACTGTTATAAGTGGAAAGGGTAGGGGTAAGGGGAAAGGAAAGGGAGGGTTAGAGGGAAAGGAAATGAGAGGGGTAGAGGAATAATTAATGTTAGTAACACACAATGAATGCTTTTATTTTGTAGCCATGTGTTGACATTGAACCTTATGCTGTCATTTTCTGCTTTGAAATATATTCAAATATTCTCTTTTTTGTGGACCAAGCTGTTTTATTTCATTTTCATTATGTCATTTACTATTTATGCCATAATTGGCTCTTGTATAAGTGGCCCCAGTATGACAACAATGCAGCAGAAAAGCCATGAAAATATTAACAATAAGTGTTAATAAGTGTTCTGAGATAATGTAGCATAATATACAATGTTTTGTGTGTATGGGCCCCAATGCCAGCTATAAATCATCCGTACCTGCATTTAAAGGTCACATTTCCAATACCACACAGACATAAGCACTACATTTCAATGAGAATTGCCTACATTTCAGTACTTGCAGATTTTCATGTCAGTTACAATCAAATAATTGTTCATGTTCTGCATAGTTACTTAGTTACTTACAATCAAATGACAATTCATGTTCTGCATAGTTTAATATAGTATTTGAAGTAGTGGACTAGAAAGTACAAACACTGCATAATTAGGAAATTAGCACCCCCTCATTAATTTAGTGCATGATTAGCTAAGATCCTCTCTTTTAATTAATAATGATATTGACTTGGTTTGGAAAGTAAGTTCATGATGTGGATATACAATATCATAAACAAAGTGAGCTATGCACCCTATATGAACCTCCCAAGATCCAAGCAAGAAAAAATAAAGCATCCATGTAACCAAAGATAACAACAATAACATGTATCATATAATTGCAGTAAGATTGATTTCTCTTATTAAAAGGAACATATGCACTGAGTTATCTGTGATTTGAAGTCATATAACCAGCAAGTTTAATTCATACAATAAGCATGTGCAATCAACATAATTTGAAATTGTGAAGGGTTGTCTTCTAGCCAATAATAATCTTTGTACCCATTCAACAAAAGTACTCCCACTTACTAGTTTTATTTACCTAAAAGTTGACCATTAATGAAAACTTGCAGAGATCTGTTCAATAAGTTGATGACATTGTCATGCCCCAAATCTCAGGCACCTGATCGGTGTAGGAATGCTATCATATGGATAACTTCCTACAAGCCTGAACTATTATTTATACCTGATCATGCAACTACAAAGACCAAAAGAATATAATCATTTAACTGAATAAGAACGTTGCACTAAGCAATATAAAATTTATGCACAAACAGCCTAAACCACACAGGGTAAACCGACTCGTCTTTAAGACAGGCTCCCATAGCCAGACCGTATACAAATCATCACAAGATACAACTTGACATGACATTTGATACATCCATGAACCAGCCTAAAACAATGCAACATCCCTAGCCCAACTGTCCAATGATGCTATTTGTTGCTCCATTTGTCATATAAGAAAGCTTGAGAGTTTGTTTACGAAAATCCTGCAATTTAACTAGAATGCAATTAAAAGTAATACTATATAATTATAATAACTAGCTGATTAAATGAGTACAAAATTTTACTATTAGCTTGTGCGATAATTTACAAGAATAACACCAGAAATCACTACTTATTCATGTCAAATAATTTATGTTTCATGTAACATGCATATACTTTATGTATGAAAGTTCATATATTTTTGAAATACATATGGTATAAGAGATGAAGAAGTTTTCATGTACTTCGATATAGAATCACCATGTAAATTTCATTTACTTGTACGCTTCAAAAATCCATGTACATGTATATATAAAAATATAAGAGTAGATATTTCAAATACTTATACATATACGTGAACGTCATACTCTTATGGTAAGAAATCCATGTAATTGTGATAGAAAAATACTTATATTTTGGGAATGGATCCATTCGCTCTTCACATAAAAAACTCTTTCATGTAACAAATAACATATATCATATATACATCCGAAACGAGCTTAACTCACGGATGCATGCTAGCCATATACCCATCACATGTAACTCCTTATGCCTCCTATATAGTCCATGGACAATCCATATACTAGGTGCACCTAGGATTTCCTGATAGAAGTAACAAGGATCCACCCGAAAAGGTCTCATTTACCATAAGAAAATAATTGTAGATTAAATAGTCATATCATATAAGTATATAATAATTGTGTAAAATCTTGAACGTAATGACTTTTGTAAAAACACATGCATATGAAATGTATCCTGCTCATATCACAATTAAAATACTTGTAATTTAGTTTAATAAAATTGTAGTAAAAACTCTTACACCCAAAATCATTCATGATCAATGTAAAATCATCCAAATGGTGACTTAAGAAATTGCAACTAGCTTCAAAAAGTCTCAGATGAATTCTTGTAACCAAAACTAGAGTTATCACCATCAAAATAATTCTAGTTCAGAGGAAAAACACATGCAATCATGTACAGAAAAATTCCACTTAAAGCTTAAGTCAACATTCTAGATAATTCAAAATTTGAAGAGTGTTCATATTTAATTAGATGATTTCAAATAAAACTTATCACTTGCATCCTATCATATGATACATATCAACTTCTCTTCACTTTCAATATAAATAATTACAGCATACCTTACAAATGCACAAGCACAAGCATGTTCACTAATGAGAACGAAAATATGTTTAATATGACACTAATATATCTAATTATTGCATCTTGTGTAACTCACATAAACACATTCAACGTAATCATAGAGTAGAACCAAAACATCAATCCATAAACAGAACCAACCAAACTTCACTAGATAATTATTCTGCAATATTTAGAACAAAAAAAAAGTATTAAAGTAATAGGTATAGAAAACCAAGGGATAATGCTTCATAAAAGACAAGAATTTCATTAAAAAAAAATTAAGGTGTGAGAAATAATCATGAAACTAGATTTAAATTACTTCTATACAATGTATTTTTATACTTATTTAGATCGTATAAGGAGGATGGAATAGTTGTATTCAGATGAAGAGAAAAGCAAGACACAATATGGTAAGAAAATAAACTAAAGATAATAATATTTAAATTTATGGCTAGAAATGAAAGTATATCCTGGATGTAGAATACTTATAAGCAAAAATCTGTATAGAGGTATTGGATACTGGATATATTCCTGAAAGATAAAGTTTGACTTGAGTAAAGGAACTAAATTACAAGTAAATAAGTATATAAAAGAGAACTTTATAAAGAATATAAATAGAACCTTACAATGGAGGCATAGAAAATCAAAATCACCAAACAATAACTATCACATAAATAACACTAGCCAAGGACATGATATAATTATCTTAATGGAGGATATAGTAAAATGAAGGAGCAAGCCAGATTTGAGAAGAATATCAGGATAAGAGAGAAGGAAATTTAGTAGAGGCAACCATAAATAATTTAAATGAATTTATTACAAGCCAAAGTACAAAGAAGAGGAAAACTGGGAAAATTTTTTGGAAAAGTTACATGAAGTTTCAAACCAAGATTCTTAACTTAAATGAAGATAAGTATACATGCTATTGGGAACCAAGAAAATACTAATAGAATTATAAACATATCACAAAAGTTATTCAAAACGTCTCTAGTTGGAAACATACTCTACCAAATCTTGTTCCCAAGACGAAGATCAGACAAAAATGTCTTCCAATAAAAAGGATAAATAGTATAAATAAAGTTAGACCAGAATTTAACACAATTAAATCAAATAATTATAGGAATCCAAAAATATGTACATTTACACATAATCCACTTTCTAACAAAGTGCCACCTTATAGAAATCATGAGTAAAATTCGTAGGAATACTTCCATATATAGATATGGGAAAAAAAAAACATGAACTAATTCTCACAAAACCTCATTCAAATCAAGTTTATAAAGAAAGCACACAGACGTAAGGAAAATATAACATGACAGTATAATATGAAATCCTTCGGAGAGATTTATTCACTTATCTTGGCTCATCATTCAAAACAGTCCTGATTTCTTCCAACGTTCCACTCATTGGTTCAACTGATAGATACTCATAATTTGATTTGTGACCAAAAGTGAAATCAATATTGAGGAATCTTCCAGAAGGATAGCAAGGAAGAAGAAACTAGAATAGAGGAGCCATGCTTTTATTGCTAGACCACTCCTAAATTAATAGAATTACCACGAGATGTGGAGAAAAATGGACATCCTACCAACTGAGAAGGAAGTCGCTAGAGGAGCAGAGGAGGAAACTTGAAATTTGGTCTCGATCCTTGGAACTTCAACTCTAACAGAGATATGGAGCTTCATAGAAAAGAAGAATAATAGAGGTTTCAAGATAGATATTCTACATAACGTGAAAGTGAGTTTTATAACTTGGGTAAGGACCCTTTCTCAACTGTGAGACCAGGGATATATTTTTTTTTATCTAGGAAAATGTCCAACCCCCCCTCTTGGAAGAGATTGATAGCTCTTATTTGTGGTGGAGGAAAGGCGGTGTTACTATGCACAAAAATATCTTACACATCCCACTAGTTTTTCTTAAACCACACAAGAGTTTTCTAGAAGAACTTAGGACACATTTTGTCTGGAAAGAAGGACAACAAGCTACCCACTACACACCCTTAGAAAGCCACGTGTAATTGCAAAAAAAATCAGACATATAACTTTGCAGCAATACTTTTAATTTCCTTAATTACATACGTATCTAAGCTAACACAATATGAGGTAACTAGAATTACATCAGAAAGATTATTGCTCAAGGAATAACAAGGACGGTCCTTACAGACATATAATAGGAAATGGGATATTTCAGATCCATAAGTACTGCGTCCAACAATTTATGCAGCATAAAATGTCTCTCCCTACAAAGGGAGAGAAATTTTTTAGAATACCAGATAATTTAAATTTGCTCCCTTGATGCTTTCCTGTTTCTATTTTATTTTTTCCTATAATAATTCCTACTTTATTTCTTTTATTCTTTTTTCCAATTCTCTGTCTGCATTGTAGGTCTCTAGGCCTAGTGAAACTGTTGGTGATGACCCATGTTCCTGATCAAACTTTTTGCAGGAAATATTCAGGTATAGAAAAAAATTAAATCAGCAAAATTAAGATTTTTTTCTCACCATGCCCAAAAAGCTCCACGGGTGAACCACTTTCCTTCCAAGTTTATCAATAAAATCATTGTGATAACAGATCCTGAAGTTGGATGGCAATATGATGGTATCGGCAAGCTATGATGGTATAAGCAAGCTCCCTCCACATTAGGAAATTGTTGAGAAAGATAAACTACAATGGAAATTGCTCACTTAAGACAGATCCAGCATCCATCACATTGTAATTACAACTTACTTTATTAGGATATAATACCAAAAAAATTTCAAGGTACCTTTATTTCATCAACCAGCTCTTTTAGGGCAACCTTTGTATTTAAGAACTCATCAACTTGTTGCAGGGTTTGGTTTTGGTTCTGCCATGAAAAAACATTAAAAAGTGAGAAAAAGAAAAAAAAATTCAAGTAAACATGAGCCCTTAACTCGTATATATATAATAATAAACTAGAAATGTACTGCTTGACTAATGATACATTCCACCTCCCATTTTAGTGATAAAAAAAACCCCCCCAAAGGACAAGACTAAAACTCCACATGTTCAATAAGCAAGCCTTAAACTTCTGCACTTAAGAAAAAAAATTCTTTCCTGAGTTTGAAGGGCTATGGGATTATATTGTTGGGTCTACATTCATTATTTTTGGGATGCAGCCAGTTGACCATATCTAAAATCATTCAACATGCCTTCTTAACCTCAGTAAAAATTAAAAGCCCCAGTCAATTAACTGCAGCAGTCCCAAGAGTAATAGCCAAGCCATCAGAGCTTTCCTGCAATAAACCTTCATTAGAAACAAACATAACTGCTAAAATTTAAAATCATGAACAATGGCTATCTGTCAAAAGAAAAGCATATACACCAGTCACCATATTCTTGAAACCAATATCATCATTCTTTTATTCCCCTTTACTGATGAGTTAGGTTAGGTGAGTTAAGAAAACATTTTACACTGAAATGGGTAAGCTACACATATCAAATGAACCAGAAAAATGTGGCATTATTTGGTTATCATGTCAAATTTTGGTAGTGTGATCACTTCAGGAGTTTCCTCTACACTACACACATATCTATGGTTGGAAGCATTTTATGTGTTGGAATGCTGAAATTCTACAACATAACATAAATGGTCACATTCAGCATACAATAATATCTAATATCCATTCAGAAATAGGCTTGTTCCTTAAAAACGATTATACAGGGCAATTGCACCAGGTTGCATTCTACCAAAAGCAAGGACCAACTTTTGCCAACTATCATAATTCTTCATTTGCAGAGCAATAGATAAATCAATGGAAAACAAGAAACAACTTTCTAGCATGACTAATCGCTTACTGCATATTTCATATCTTAATCACCAAAATTTGATGAATGGTGACCAATAATCTGACAAACAAGAATGACATAATTGACAATCATAGCAGGGGTTAATTACATTGGCATAACCAATGATTGAATCCCAATATGAAATGTAAACTGCTAAACAAATATTCCACCTTCTTCAATGAAGAGAGACAGTACAAAATCAATTGCCTTGAGACCTCCTTCATCCTTGCTAGAAAGCAGAAAATTTCCAGGCTTTAGATCGCGATGCATCACACCTAGATGAAGGCAACAGCAACCACTGCAATGGCGACG
The DNA here is from genome assembly GCA_034509205.1 of Ceratonia siliqua. Classification (NCBI taxonomy): domain Eukaryota; kingdom Viridiplantae; phylum Streptophyta; class Magnoliopsida; order Fabales; family Fabaceae; genus Ceratonia; species Ceratonia siliqua. The sequence continues at coordinate 33,034 of JASKGM010014796.1, forward strand.
ACAACCACCAGCGAGCAACAGAACGGGCTAAGGGAGGAAAGATGCCAGATGAAGGGAGGAAGAATGAGGAACAGGCACTGTGAATCAACCTAATGCAATACGACGCCGTTTTTAGTGCTTAGGATGGATTGGATGCTGAGATGGCAATTGTGCCACTTAGGTGGTGTATGGTAGGTGGTATGTTTAAAGATTACTGGGAAAGTTTATTGGGAATAAAACATTCTCATGTTTGGTAGCAGTTATAAAATAGGGTACCCAGTAATAATTTTTACCCAAGAAAGTTAAAATGGGAAGGAGGGAATAAATTTTATTCCCTCCATTTCAGGTGGGAATAAAACTTTCCCAATACATCGCAACTCCTATTTTCCTCTTCCACGACATTTCTCTTTGCCTCGTCTCCTCTGTTACCGTCGAGTCTTCATCGCCATTTCCTGCTTCTTCATCTCCATCGCCTTTTCCTGCTTCTTCATCTCCAACCAGGTATTTTTGTGGTTTCACAGATTTATTGTCAGATCTGGGTTATTTTGTTGTTTGCTGTTTAATAAGTCATGATAATTTTGCTGTTTATTTCCTGGTTCAAGGGATGCACAAATTTCCTGATTCCCAAAATACATCCCTTAGATTGATTATTTTATAAAAAACCAAGGGATTTATATGCGCATCCGAAAGGATCTTGATTTCCTGCTGCACATCCGCGCATCTGCGCATCCCTTGGTTTCCCTTTTATATATATATATATATATATATATATATATATATACACCAAGGGATGCGCAGATTTCCTGCTACGCATATGCGCATCTGCGCATCCCTTGGGTTTATATATATATATATACCAAGGGATGCGCAGATTTCCTGCCGTGCATCTGCACATCCCTTGGTTTTATATATATATATATATATATGCACAGTACGATTGTGCATCCGAGAAGATTAATATAGGATATTTACTTGCTTATAGAATCTAGGAAATTACATTGTATGTCAAGATTACTTATGAGTTTTTATTATCCAAAAAACTTGATTAAAATGAATGCCCTTGTAG